>JASDQU010212985.1:7154-17449 GCA_032191745.1 Picea mariana
TTTAAACGAGTCTCTCCTTTTTACCTCGGGATGTCGCAAGTCGGGAATTATACATCACATAGTTTACAAGTCTCGAGGGGCGAAACAACGAACCAGTTTTAAAAATTTTACCCAGATCATTGTCGAGAGTAAAACTACTCTAAACCGCAGCTAAGCATCATCGGAATTTCGTGTCTCAGCGTTTTCTAGCTCCAAAAGTCTTATCGTCATAACCCCGATAGCCGAAACCATGAGATTCTTGTTTTAGTAACCCGGGTTAATGTTAAAGGTAAAAGGTTTAGCCACGGTTAAGCTCTGTCGGGAATTCACAACTCGGCGTGTTTTCCCCCAAAAGTTATACCTTCGAAGCCTCGAGTCGTGAAGTCACGATATAAATATAAACGTAATTAATTAAACACTTAATCTGGTTTTGTCTTTCTTTTTAATTAGATCATATCATCACGATCTCGCGATTTCGAAACTCAGCATATGAGCCTCCTAGGAGCTATAACTTCGAATCCCCGAGTCGCGAAGTCGCGATATAATTAAAAATGTAATTAATTAAACACTTAATCCTGGTTACGTTTTGTATTAACCAAAGATAATTGTCGCAATCTTGGGTTTTAGAGGTGTAAAGGGTTAAAGTGAAAACTCCCGATGAGGCGAATGCTGAAAGATTAATTAACTTTTAGAAAAAAAAGCCTAATTAATTAAGCTAAGCCAACATTTCCATTATTTTAATACAAAAATTAATATGCACAGTCTCCGAGGCGATTTTAATCTTTCTTTATGCCAACTTGCATTACGAACTGTCAAAATTTATGACATTAATTAGAAATGAGGCGAATTGACAAGTAAGGGTTTGGTTTTTATTGCTAAATTTATATTTAAGAACGATTTGACTATTCTGTCCCGAAGGATGACCTAGTTTTAAAAAGTTGAAGACATGGATATTTTATTTGTTGTCTCAAGTTTCATTTCTATTCTACGTAGAGCCAACTTTTCACGAGCGAACTAATTTCTGTATGTATACATATTTTTATCGCAGGAGAGCTAAAGTAGAATCCCCTACCATGGCCCCGCGAAAAGCGTCTAAAGCCACTATTGAGGTTTCAGGACAAGCTTCAGACAATGTTTCTGATACTTCACCTCGAAGTGTCGACTCTGTCAGGACCTGGTCATATATTTCTAAGGTTCTACAGTTTGAATTGGTAGATGTTTCAGATGATTCCAGTGAAAATGAAAAAGATGACTTGATCACCAAGTATAAGATCGTCGTCCAGGCTCAAATTCATAAAGTAGTGGCTAGGCCACGTCTTCTCCCTTACTACGATATGATCCGGTGGGCATTAGACCATGTAGATATACCAACCAGAACCATCGTCAACAAGTAGAGGTTCACCATTGGGACTTTCAGACCCGAACAATTGCAGGCTATGTACAAGTTACCAGCCGTGTTGGACTTTGTTTACAATGCCAAATTCCTGGAGAATTTTAAACATAAGAAATGTGTGCAATATGAAAACACTATGTCTGGTTTAATCAAAGATTGGGTTTCACACCCTACAAAGTTCAGCGCGGACAATAATGGTATATATTCAATAGCTTCTTTGGAACCATAGTTCAAATATATCACTATGATGACCTTTAGATTATATGGGAGAGAGGACACCACACATTTTTTCCTTCAGTGGGTGCCTCTAATTCACACGGTCGCCGAAGGCTATTCCTTCGACTGGGATAAACTACTGTCTGATAGTTTGACCAGTCGAGTTACAGAGTATCGAGCACAGAAGGAGAGCAGAAAGATTTCTTCATTCTTTATGTCCGCGTATATCATGGACGCCATGTGTTTTTTGACACCTTTTCCCTTGATGAGTTGGAGCTAGACTCCATCAGAGGCTGAGCCCATCCATGTCTACCATTCAAAGCTGTGGGAAGACAAAGCCTTTGATTTTGTGTATGAAATATTTAACTGGGTGATGGTACCACTGCATGTCACTATCTTCGGCCACTCGCCACCCAGGATCTCAGAAAGTATCACAATAAATCTGAGTAGTACAGTCGACTGGTACGTGGAAGCAGAATTTTCATATCTCAGGGTTTTCAGTGCTTCTAATCCTGCGAATTCCTTGCCATTATTCATACCCGATATGCTAGCTTGCCGTGAGATTCCCATACAAACCATAATTGGTGGCGTAAGCAAGGAGCTTAAGGGATATTCTAAGAAGGTATGGCCACCTTTTCCTATTCATTTAAGTTCCTATTCTTTGTTAGATTTAGGGCATGCTAAAGCTGAGGCAACAACCCTGGAAGACCTGAAATTGGTTCATGTCGAATTCAAAAAGCACGATCCACAGAGGGTCGTAAGTAATCACTTAGCCACTTGTGGGCTTAAAAGTCTTGAACATGAAAATTCTCCCTAGGATGACATTTTCCGAGGCATGAGATCTTATGTCGAGGTTTTGTCTCGGATACAAGCCATGGCACTCAAAGAGAGGGCCAACGTTTTAAAATTCCAAGAACATCGATGGAGTTGCCTTCCCCAGTATTGCGGGGTGAGAATCCAATAAAAACAGAGGTGCAGCAAAAGGAAGCCGAAGGCTCCAAAGATACAGCACCCAGACAAGAAAAACACTAGGACAGGGGAGAGCAAACTAGGAGTCCGAAACCAGAAATGAAAACTCTCAATCCACCAAAAAAACTGACTCTAGATTCCACTCCTGGCCAATCAGCTAAGAAAATCGAAAATCCCATCGCCTCCATTACTCCCTTACAGTCAACTAAGGGTAACATAGACGCAGGGTGGATTTTCAATGAAGAATTGAGACCTATAAGGATGGAAGAGCTTCTGCCAAATGAGTTCTTTTTTTATAAAAAGAGAAAAGATGTGGTAAAAAGAGAATTCTATCAAGAAGAGGGATCAATGGCCAAGAAGTTCAAGGTGTTGACCGATGGGAAAGATATGAAGAAGGAAGAATTTTCCACAGAAATAGCCAGAGCATTAGGGGTGTATGCTACGGAAAACCAATTTTCAGTTGGGGTTTTGAAAAATCAGCTGAAGCGAAAAAATCGCCTCATCAAAACCTTAGAAGCTAAACTAGCCACAACAGAAGAAGCTACTAAAGACCAGGCAAACACAGGAATAGAACAAGCAAGGATGGCCGATAAAAAGGAAATTGAGCTGCTCAAAGCTAAGCTCGAACAAGCAGAGCTGGTAGCTCAGACCAGTCAAATACAAGTAGGCCAACAAAGAGACTTGATAGGGTAGCTACAAGTTAGATTAGAGTTCACCAAAAGCCAAGTTATAAATATCGGGATATTCCAGTCCCAGGCTATGGAGATTTGGAGTAGGGTTTCTGCAGCCCAACGAAGTTTACTTGCCAAGGTAGAGATGATTCGGGACAATTGTCTACTTATTGATCAAGTATTAGAAAACTTATCTATCAGAGAGAGAGAAGCTGGAGCAGCTCAGGTCGCATTTCAAGAGGCTGTAATAGCTACAACAAATAGGGAATCGGGAAAAAGTTATAAGTTTTCCATTTCGGAATAGACCCGAGGTAATATTTTATTGAAAGAATGGGAACGCAACATATCAGAAGGAAAATTGCAAGCCAGGAAGGTAAGGAAATCCTGTGAATAGGATTTCATTTCTATAGATGGAAATCCATTAGGCATTGATAGCAAGAGTAATGCTGAGACACTGAGCCAAATGAATATGGAAAAAAAATTTCTTGATATAAATGAGAAAGAAGAAAGAGATTCGGCCGAAGTCTCACAAGTAACTCTGGCAGACATAGTTCAAATAGATAAATGGATTATTAAACCAAGTGTGCAATTGTGTGCTATCAACACCCTAGACTGACAAATGGAAGACAGGTTGCACAATTAGTCAGATATTGTTACATTTTTTATGCCAATTGTCAAGTGGAACCTTCAAGGTTGATATCTTAGCTGGTGGAAAAATGTGTCACTTGTACCAAGCATGCGAGAGGGCAGGCTTCTGGTACTATATAAAGACATAGGATAAAGAAATGAAATGACTGATCTCCTTCTCGTTGTAACTAAAAATCCTGGAATGATTGGGATTCCATCATATGTAAATTTGTATAAATATACAATAGAAGGAAGGAACAAGGGGCTGGACCTTTTTGGTTCAATTGTAATAGATATTTTTCTTCCTCGAGAGTTAATACAAAGCAAATCTGAAGATTCTCGATTCCATCACGACTGTGTTATGAGTTTGTTTCCTTGTATTTCATATCTAATTTCATTTCATATATGTATCTGATGAATGCTTCGCTATAATTTAGTACAACCTCTACTATAGTGAATTAATTTTAGTTTTCTATATCGTTTACTGTTTTTTTCTCTGTATCGGCTATCAGCAGGTATAATACTAGTGAACACTTTAGATTTCTATATATATATTATGTTTCATCAGGTTATTTCTTTATCTTTTTCTTCCTCTGTTTAAAAGTGAGATTCTCCCTTGATAGGAGCCTTACATGATAGACAGCTTAATGTTTTCTCACACCTCATACATATTTGTTAAAATATAACTTAGTTATGAGAAAGGGCCTTTGGTTTTCACCCTGTTTTCACTACTAGAGCTATAAACTCTCCTTTATACCACCGAAATCGAAACAACATCTAAAAAAGTATTGAGATTTTATTATCATTGTGTTCCTCTATGACTGTCCTTGTGACAAGACAACCTAATATTGAACCCAGACTATCAGATCAAACACATATTGCCTTGAATATTTTCTATACTATTCTTAAAACAACCACTACCCAGGTTGAACTGGAACGTTCGTGGGCAGCGATTGAAAGGGACATAAACATCCAGGAACAATTGGAAGCTAGAAAACAACCCAGAAATCCGCCCTAACTTCCCTTGCCGAAGGTTGGCATTTCTTCCTTCTCTACCCCTTACTCACTTTCGGATGCCTAGACACTGTACTTCTAAGCCTTGAGTATTGACTCTGGAACAACATCTTTTTGGCGTCGCTGCCGGGGACCGAAGTTACAAAATCTTTTTCCCTGGGAAAATGACATTTTTCATTGAAAGTGCCACCCATTGATAGTGAACAAAGAGTGCACACCTTTTAAAGGCTTTCCAATATTTCACTTGGCGACTCCAGGATTAATAAGATGGCATCCAGATGAAGGAATATCAGGAAAAACCCGGATGGTAAACAAACCACACCCGTTACCGATCCTGAGAAGATTTTAAAGGCGAGAGGCCCTCTTAAGCTGACCCCTGCAGTTTATCAGCTTAAATACCCACAACTGAAGACCAAGATTTATTTTGAACCTTCAACTTCACGTAGCCCTCTCTTTGACACTAAGGATCTAACATCAAACTGCTCAGAAGTTAGAAGCGAAACCCATCCGATAACCTCTGTAGTACACAAAGGAAAAAGTCTTGTAGAAAATTCATCTGCTGTCGATATATCATAAACTTTTCAGTTAAATTTCGCGACCTCACCCAGTCTCGAAGATTATCACACACATCCAGTTTCCACACCCGTTGGTTCTCCTGATTACATCTCTTGCAAGTCTGAAGGTCCAAGCCCTCGCATCTCTTACAAATCATCCTCATATTTTTCACCCCGCGAAGAAAGTAAAGATTCACTTTTAATTTTCCAAAACCCCCTTTACAACTTTCCACTAATATCAATGGCAGTCGCCGGAGGGGGAGGTGGTGGAGGTCCTCCTAGAGGAGGAGGTGGGGGTGCTCCTGGGGTAGGATCTGGAGTTCAAGGTCTTGGCCCCCCTCCCAGAGTGTTTGCTAAGGTGGCAACAATATACGCTCCTTTGGTTTTTCCCGTTCCTCTGCACGACCTTCCCAAAAATTATATAAAAAAATTTCCAAAATTCACTGAGGAAGGAGATCTGATCACATCTGAACACACAAATTTTTTTGATCAATTTGCAGACATCCTAGGTCTCGAACATGAATATGTTTATTCAAGTATTTTCATCCAAACCTTCGAAGTTCAGGTCTAAACTTGGTTTCTAAGTCTACCTGCGAGATCGTCCTATGATGCCTTGGAAGATGCTTTCCTTAGAAAATGGGGTGAAAGAAAGGACCACCTATACTATTTAATCGAGTTTGGTTCTTTAAGAAAAATGAATTCAGAAATAGTTATGGAGTTTATTCAAAGATTCAATAAGTTGTATAACAAAATCCCAGTCGAGGTTAAACTGTCCCAACCCGCAACCAAAGTAACTTTCGTAGGGGCTTTCGAACCAGATTTTGCACTTCTTTTACGGGAAAGAAGGGGATCTACTCTAAACCGAATGCAAGATGACGCTGTAGAAATTGAGTCAAATATGATGGCTTCTGGTAATTTAAAAGATAAAGTAGAAGTGGGAAACCAAGAAACTAGACGCTTTAGAGAACAAGCAGGGCCGTCAGGGTCTAATAGATACACAGATGACAAAGTAGACGATATGGCTAGGGTAATTAAGGAGCTGTCTAGTAATATATCTGGGATGGAGCTAGAATAGGCCAAAGCCGATTCTTTCGTAAAAAAGGATTTCAAGAGGAATCCCAATCCCCCAAACCAGCAAAGACAGATAAAAAATGAAGATCAGAAAATACAAACTCCCCTAAAGAGTGAGAATTTTATAGGAGGAAATGATCTCCAAGATTTCGGAGATTTAGATGATGATGTCATGAACTTGGGTGATGACTGCACACAACCTTATCTGACTAGAGAGGATTATGAAAAATCTCTAAACATTCAACAATCGTCTATTGAAGGTGAAGAAATAGATTATAGTGACCTTTGTAGTTATCAAGAAGAAACTGATATGATAATGCTGAGGTCCAACCTAGATATAACTTGAGATCTAAGAATAAGCCCATTTCAACCACTCAAACTAAGAAAATTCTCCCAAGAGGTCAAACTTATGAGCCTACCCCGGAAGAAACCATGTTACCTAACAACAAAGCGAAAGTAGTAAACGCGCAACAACCCGAAGTGGAGAAGGTTGAGACCCAAACCGAAGCAGCTAATACAAATACACCTTTAACCAAGATCATGAGTAATAAGGTAGTCTAGACAAATAAGTTGGAAAAGAAGTATTCGGAAGTCCCAACTAGAGAAACAGACAAGGTGAGCAGAGTTTTCAGTTTCGAAAACGAGATAAATAAAATTAAGATACCAATTCCTCTGGTAGAGTTAGCTAAAAACCTAGTTTATTGAAAGCAGATTACCAAAGTGATAGGCATTTCAGATCTAGAAAGCCAATCTGATGTTTTGAACTTGGAAGATGATAAGCCCAACATCACTTTTGGTCCACATTTCGAAGGATCCAAAGACACTATTGCTCCCTTTTATATCACCTTGAACGTGTACAATCAACTGCTACATAATTGCATGCTAGACTCCGGAGCCTCACATAACGTGATGCCTAAAATTATTATGGACAGATTGGGCCTCCAGATCACCAGACCTTATGTATATATTTACTCATTTTATTCGAGAAAAGTTAAGTGCATGGGAATGATAAAGGATTTAGTAGTCACCCTGGAACAGGTCCCGGTTAAGAGCGTCTTGATGGATGTGGTCATTGCTGATATTCCCCCCAAGTATGGCTTATTGTTGTCTAGGTCATGGGGAGCCAAGCTGGGGGGTTCTCTTCAACTGGATATGATGTATGACACAATTCTTGTTTTTGGTGGGCAATTTACTTGGTTGTACATGGAGATGAGGTTAGCATATACAGTAAGCGACCCTCAAAATCTGAACAATTTCCCTATTTACATTGCAGATCAAGATTTAGGAAATTGTATCTTATCTTTTGACAACGGTTTAGATGGTTTCACAGAGGAAAATGATATAGAGCATGAAGAGTCAGGTTACATGACCGAGGATATGTGTTGCACCGGTATCTGGAAAATATTTTTTTACGGTGCCCTGTCTTGTGAAGGGGTTGGTGCAAGAGTGCTTTTTGTGGCACTTGAAGAAAGGTTCGTTGTCCCATTTTCTTACAGACTACAATGGGATATAGATTATACTAAAAATGTATGTGAATACGAAGCCTTGGTCTTAGGATTAGAGGCTGCCAGGAGGCTAAAAATAAAAAACCTAGAGGTATACAGAGATGCAGAGTTGATATTCAAACAAATAAATCGGTAATACCAAGCCAAGCATCCCAGATTAAGATCATACAGAAATTGTGCCTGGGATCTTATGGAAAAAAAATTCTCATCTGTAAATGTCCACTTCATCCCACGCACAGAAAACTTACAAGCTCATGCATTAGCTAAAGCAGCTTCAACTTTCACTCCTCCTACAACCTTTAAATTGAAGTATCGCATAGAGATAAGACACAGACCATCTATACCGAATAATATCCAGCACTGGAAGGTTTTTGAGGATGATGAACAAATTAAGAAGTTTCTTGAAGCAGTAGGTGAATTTTCTGAAACTCACTCAGATCAAGAAAATCAGAATGACCATATATGGATCATGCAAGAAGGGGAGGACCCTCAAGATTTCCAAGACAAAATCACAAATCATCACATGTTGGTCCTAAAAAATAACCAGATTCCGAAAGGACTGATCCCTCTGGAAAGACTGTTTGATCAAAATGACATACCTGTAAAAACCACCTTACAACCCCAACCAGAAGAGGTTGAGGACTGTGACATAGGAACCAAAGAAGACTCCGGGATGGTTAAAATATCTAAACTCCTTCCCCCTGAAATAAAAGGCAAGTATAAGGACCTACTCAGACAATTTAAAGATGTTTTCTCTTGGTCTTACGACAAGTTAAGAACCTACGACACTATCATGATCGATCACAAGATACCTCTAAAGCTTGGGGCCAAACCCTTTAGACAAAATATTAGGCACATCAACCCCATTTTATTGCCTGTGGTCGAGAGAGAAGTGAAGAAGCTTTTAGAGGCAAAAATTATAGTACCTCTGAGATATTCCGATTGGGAGCCAAACCTGGTCCCGTTCAGAAAAAAGAGTGGGGAAATTAGACTGTGCATGGATTTCAGAAATCTAAATCAGTCCTCTCTTAAAGTCAACTATCCGCTGCCTAAAATGGATCACGTGCTAGAAAGGGTAGTTGGGGCGAACAAAATGTTTATGATTGACAGTTTCTCTGGATATAATCAAATTGCCATGAATGAACAAGATAAAGAAAAAACAGCTTTTACTACCCCTTGGGGTATGTTCATGTATGATAAAATGCCTTTCGGTTTGATGAATGAAGGAGCCACATTCCAATGCGCTATGGACATTGCTTTCATCGGAGAGAGGGATAAGTTCATAGTCATCTATCTCGATGATTTAACAGTTTTCTCCAAATCCGACGAAGAGCATTTGGTACATCTTAAACAAACATTCGAAAAGTGCCACAGGTTTGGTCTATCCTTAAATCCCAAGAAATCACACTTCACCATGCAAGAAGGTAAACTTTTGGGTCATGTTGTATCTAAGGATGGAATTAAGATTGATTCTAAGAGGGTTGAAGCGATAGACACTATAAGCATTCCTAGAAATGTAAAAGAAATTCAATCTTTCTTAGGAAAAATAAATTTTTTACCAAGATTTATCCCAAATTTCGTTGAAATTGTAAAATTGATCACAAATATGCTGAAAAAGAACAACGAAGTAAAGTGGAAAACAGAGGCCAAAGCATCGTTTTCACACATTAATAAAGTCATAGGTGAGGCACCTATATTGGCAAGTGTCGATTATCTAAAAGAATTTCTTATTTTCTCGTTTGCCTCTGAACACACGATTGCTGCAGTGCTCCTCCAAAAAAACAAAGAGGGTTTCGAACAACTGATTGCCTTTTTCAACAAGAGCCTCAGAGACCCAACACTTAAATATGATATAATAGAAAAACAAGTGTATGCCATGGTAAAAGCATGAAAGGAATTTAGAACATATTTTTGTACGTACCTACAAGTCCTGTGAAAGATATTTTGGTACAACTAGACAGTGATGGGAAAAGAGGACGATGGCTTGCCAAGATACAATAATTTGACCTGGAAATTGAACCTACTAAACAAATAAAGGGACAAGGTCTGGCCAAACTTTTGGATGAATCAAATCTCAGAGCTCTGGATATAAACTGCCTGCAGGAATGTGAGGAAGACATGAACATAAAAAAGCTTGATGAACGAACAAATGCAATTAAGATCGAGGAGAAGTTCGTATCATCATAATGGTACAGAAACATAGTATCCTACCTTCTGACTCTAAAATGCCCGAGTGAACTATCGCCATCAAAAGCCAGGACTTTAAAGCTTCATGCGGTTAAGTATTGTATTGCAG
>JASDQU010212988.1:0-11403 GCA_032191745.1 Picea mariana
TTTTTTTTAAACGTTTCAAGGGATTTTTTATTATTCCTTTTTACAAATTTTTATTATTATTATTGTTTTTGAGGGAAATTTTAAAATTTTTTCATTTCTTTTTAGTTTTTTTTCCACCTTTTTTTTTAATTTGGGTTTTGAATATATATTTTTAAATGTATTTTTTTCTTCATTTAAAAAAAATTGGAAAGTTTTTATCCTTTCCCTTTATTTATTTTTTAATGCAAAATTAAAAAAAAAAAAATCGTAAATAAATTTTCAAGTGACCATTTAAGATCCAATTTTAGGTTTTTTTTTGCATAAGGATTTGTTGTCAAGACCATAGTTTCAATTAGGTAGTAATTAGCTATAATTTTAATGTTTATAAAAAATATTTTGCTTTAGGTAGCGTCACTTTTTTATTTAGGTGTTGATTTTAACATTTTTGTGAGCAACTATTTGATTTTTAAATGTCATGCTTGAAAAAACTTGTAATTTTGATCCCGTTAGAAAAAATGGTGCTACCGGTAGCACCACTTTTTGATTTGGTTGTTGATTTTAAGGTTTTACTGAGCTACGGTATGAGTTTTGAAGGCCATGGTTGAAAAATGTTGTAATTTTGACACTGTTAGAAAAATGGTGCTACAAGTAGCACCAATTTTCGATTTGGGGGTTGATTTTCATGTTTTTTATGCAAAAATATGGGTTTTAAGGGATAGATTTCTCATTTTGAAGTCACAATTCTCGTTAAGTCAATAACTTTGTTGAACCTCCTGATTTCTTCTACGAACTTTAAACTGTACTGCTCAAGATGCACTGGAAATTCATGAATTATATATATATATATATATATATATATATATATATATATATATATATATAAATTTTTTTCTAAATGTTTTTATGAAATTTTGTATTTTTAAATGTTTTTAAAATAAAGTTTTTGTTAGGGAATTTCAGTATTTTCTGATATTTTTTTATTTTAGATCTTTTTTAAAATATTTTTTTGAATTTTGTTTCTTTTTTAGTTGTTTTGCAATATTTTTTTCTTTTTTTTTTATTATTTCAAGAGAATTATTATTATTATTATTATTATTATATATATATATATATATATATATATATATATTAAATATTATTTTCTACGGAAATTTTAAATTTTTTTCAATTCTTTTTAATTGTTTTTCCACCTTTTTTATTTATTTATTTTTATTTTTAATTTGGGTTTTGAATATATTTTTTTAAATGTGTTTTTTTCTTTATTTAAAAATAATAATTGTGAAGTTTTTGTCCTTTCCCTTTATTTATATTTTAGTGTAAATTAAAAAAAAAAAAATTAGTAAATAAATTTTCAAGTGACCATTTATGATCCAATTTTTTGGTTTTTTATTTGCATAGAGATTTGTTGTTAAGACCATAGTTTCAATTAGGTCGTAATTAGCTATAATTTTAATGTCTTAAAAAAATATTTTTCTTTGGGCAACATCATTTTTTTATTTAAGTGTTGATTTTAAGGTTTTTTTTGAGCAACTATTTGATTTTTTAAGGCCATGATTGAAAAAACTTGTAATTTTGACCCAATTAGAAAAAAATGGTCCTACCAATAGCACTACTTTTTTATTTAGGTGTTGATTTTAAGGTTTTTCTGAGCTACTATATGATTTTTGAAGGCCGTGGTTGAAAAGTTTTGTAATTTTTACCCCGTTAGAAAAAGCGGTGCTACCGGTAGCACCACTTTTTGATTTGGGTGTTGATTTTCATGTTTTTTATGCAAGAATATTGGTTTTAAGGGCTAGAGTTCTCATTTTGAGGTCACAATTCTTGTTAAGTTGGTAACTTTGTTGAACCCCCTGATTTCTTCTACAAAATTTAAACCGTACTGGTCAAAATGCAATGCAAATTCATCAATTTTTGAAATACCTCTCAATTGAATTTCCCTAATTTTCCACAGTAAAGGAATGAATTGCTTCTTTCTTTTATCATGAAAGGAATGTACCCAAAATATATATTGTCTGAGAACCTCTATAAAAAATATTTTATCAAGAACATAGTGCGGGAGATAAATAGGCCTTTCACGAGAATAATAGATTCTGACAACACTATAGTGTTCCATACTTTCACTGCTCCCCTTTTTGTTTAGGAAGGTTGATGCTTCTAAGGATAGTCTGGATGTTTTCAGCCCAAAGATAAGTTTCTTAAAAGAAGAGACAAATGCATTACAAAATTCATAAAAATGGTAGGTAGCCTTTTTTTTTCATAAGGCTTGGTACCACATTGGTACTGGGTTGATTTTACTGTCAACTCATCTTCCCACACTCAAACCCTTAAAAACATGACAATAGGTGATAACAAATATTAAATATGAAGACATATAAAATCTCTTGTTTTTCTTGAAATTTGATAATTGCGAAGAGATTTCTCCATAAATGATCTTTGTTGAGTCAAAGATTGCTTGTTCATTAACTGTAAAATGTAAAATATAAAGAGACAACCAAGGAATAGTTGTTGTAGAGTCTTGACCTATCACTCTAGAGAAAATTTATGCTATATATCTATAACAGTTATTTAGTACACTGGCATTAATATTAAATAAGTCTTGAGGCATCATTGCGGGATCTTCAAGATATTCCTGCAAAATTTCTAGGCCACTGTTTCTTTCCTTTAAGAAGCTTCTGGATTCTTCTCCTTTAAACATAATTGTTGGCTCAAGAATTTTTAACATTCTTTTAAAAAATTATGGTGATAGAGAAATAGGAGATTCTCTTTGGAGTTGGATTATCCTCTGATTTTGATCATATTTGTCTACACACCAAGAAACTATCTCTCTAGAATCGAAAACTTCATGTATGCAACCTACTAAGGCAATGCTTGATGTCCAAACTTTGTTTTCATTCCTTTCTGGCAATGGAATTGATGAATAATACCAGTATGACCTCGACCATTGTTATCTCTGGTCCTCCTGCCCTAAGAAGTTTAGAGTATCCCTGCAGAGTTGTTCTTTTCTTCTTGTTACCATGTTTGATGAAGTTGGAAGACTCTTCTACAATCACTTTGAGTCGTTAATTTCGATGTAAAATCTTTTTCGATAAAATAACTTGAAGCTCTTTTTTCAAATGAAGTATTAATGTGAATTAAACCCGTGGAGAATTGTCTCGAAATTTCTGTCATTAATAACGACCTTTCAATTTTTTAATTAGTTTTCTTCTGTAATATTAGCATTAAATATATCTTTGGGAAAGTGACAAGATAATACATGTATTATAGCGGAGGATCGGATGTGGATGTCAAAAGATGTTAGTGTGAAGACAAACCCCCGGGTCTACCAACTCGTGGTGAAAACTAAAAATTGGTTAAGTATGGGGTTGAATTGTTCGGACGTAAGGAGGAAATAATTTTGAAGAGTTATGACCCTCGAACCCATGGTGAAACCAAAAAATGGCTAAGTATTGAGTTATCAAGAGAGAAAATAACATTTTTAGAAAAATGACTAAGTGTCGTAAGTCAAGGTGTCAGACTTGTAGTCATGAAAATCAAATGAATCGGGGAAGTGGTTCATACCTGGGGTGAAAAATCGAAAAGACTCTAAGTATAGTGCAATATGAGGGTTGTGGAGCATGGTGTGCATGTTGGTGAAAGAAGAGTTTTGTACTTTAACAAGACAAGGCAACAAACCCACAGGAAACACAAAATGAACTAAGTGTTGGTGCAAAATGGATATAGTGGAAGATTAAAGTGCATTCTGATGACGACGAAAAGTTATATTTGCACAATATAGGTGAACTCACAAAATGCTTCAAGAATGCTCTAAGTGTTGGTGCATTTTGATTATGGAATAAAAGAATGGTGCACTTTGGGGATGGTGAAATTTATAACAAGACTCATGAACCCGCCATATAATTGAAATCTTTTCTAATTGTAGGAACAAGATATACAAGAGATAGAGACTTATGACTTAACATATTTTAGGATCAACATAGCCATCCTAGTAATATGAGTTAGAGATACTTCTCTGGCTGGTTACATTTCCAGTCATCACAAAGAGTTCTTCAATGCCTCCTACGTTGTTGCACTATATTCATCCAAATTTTGGGTTTTGTTGCAAACTCACCATTATGTCATGCTATATGTTCAAGGGAAGTTTAAGCCTAAGTCGACCATCGGTTTTTTTCTTGACTTTCCGAGTTGACCATCCCCATGTCAATTGTACTTGGTGATACTCTCTCTTCACATCATCTCTCGATGTATGTTTCATGTCGATTAATAGGGGATGCATTAAGACCCTCATTCAATGGATATATTCCTATCAAATTCAACACATTATCTAGGAGAAGGATCTAGAAACCAGCTAGTACCATGGAGCTTGTAGTCCTCAGTGGAAAGTGTCCTCATTATCGACATCGGGTTTAAATCATTGACTTATGATCATTTTATGCTGCGAATGTTCGACATTAGATCCTCTATTCACACTTGCTAGATTGTACTAGGTACCTTGGGGTCCATATTCCTCATCGGTGGGTCCCCTCTCATCTTTTAACTGTATACATCAATGATTGTTAATCAGATGGTTTCTACCATGCTTGACATCAACTCATCTATTCGTATGATGTAGATCCGTACCATCAAGGTTTGGGACGGAGACCTTAGGATTGGGGCCACATCCTTCCTTTAAAACATCCCCTCCCAAGTTGTGATGGAGTATATCACTTATCTCTGAGTACTTTGAATACTTTGGGGGAAATACCCTAAATGCTCGTTGTCTTCCTGATGTATATATGTTGTGTCATAGATCCACATTGTATTTTATAGTGGCTATGACCATATTCATGACATAGATCCACATTGTATTTTCTCGTGGCTATGATTTTATTGATGACATGGATCCATAGTGTATTCTTTCATGGCCATGGTCTTGCATTTCATGTCATGGATCCACGGTGTATTTTTTGGTGGCCATGCTTTGATACTCTTCAGATTCTAAGTATGTCTATTTAGGGGATGGTATATATATGTATTCATACTTGGATTTTGATTGCAGTCACTCTTTGACCTGAACTCCTTTTCTCTCTCCTCGTGTTGCCTCACATGGACACTATTTTATTTTAATGTGTTTTGACAATCCATTCCTTTCCTTACTTCACACTTTAGGGGGAATATGTTATAGCCTTGATTTCCAATCTACAAGACAAAAGGGAATCCAACAAAAGATGAAATCCAAAGCACATTTATTGCTAAAGATTTGAGAATTTTTTTAGGGCCATCGCAAGACCTATAGGATACAACGCGTGATGATAGTTGCATGTCATCTGTAATGCCACAAGCAACGATCCCTGTAAAATTCTAGACTCATGGAGTTACAAAGAGATAGGCGAGGGATGAGTTGTATATTCATGGCATGAGCCTAGAAACTCGCATCATTTGAGTGTCTATTGGGTTCTAGCAGATATAGAAGCTCTCCCAAGCCTCTTCCAAGGATCTATATAAAGAAGGAAAGTATTGAGAAAGAGAAAGAAGAATCATTTGCAAAGTTATGTTTTCCAATTATAGAGGTGCTTCTCCTATTCAGAGAAACCACAGTCAAATTTCCTAGTCAGATTGAGAAGTTGAGGAGGATCTAGGAGCAACGAGCAAAGGGGAATGCATTTGCATCCAATGTATGGCATTGATGTATTTCCATTATTTTAATCAATAGATCATTGATTTCCCCCCAAATTGTTTACATTTGATTTGTAAATGTTTGGATCTAATCTCATATGGTGTAGATCAAGATAGATGTGATAGATTGTATTTCCTAATACTACAAGAGAAAATAGATTGGTAGTTGTTTGTCTCCTTTTGTGCATGAAGCAGAGTGCAAGAGATGGAGTTGAATCTCAGCATTTGCATCAGTTGGAAACATGAGGACAACTTTCGGTTGAAAGGTATGGTCACCACCCCTCTTGCTTAAAAGGAAATAAATATACTTAGATCTAGAAAAATAATATAAGTCTAGCCCCTATTGTCTATCTAAGATCAGTAGGAAGATCATATGCATATCTAACACACCATACTGGTGATATTTCTCCAATAAAACTTGAGCATACCCAATGACGAACATTGAATGACTTCATCCTTTATTGCCAAATTATGTGATGGAAGTGGGCCTTGCATCTGCCTTGTATCGGCCTCGGTTGGACTCGTCCAACTCACCTTGGTCGGTATCCCTCCCCTTCTTCAAGAAATACTTGGTGAAGTGGTGATTTTGACAGATATCACATATGATAGATTAGATATCCATGAACATATCTCGATGAACCGAGATGGGAGTGTCTAGGAGCATAGCTTCCTTCTTCTTGGAAAATTCTTCCTTCGAGACTTGGAAGTTTTTGTCATCCCCTAAGAGATTCTTCATTATGTCGTCCCATGAGTCTGATCGTGCAAAAATTCCTTTAATATTCTCTAGGCTCTAATTCGTTGCTTCCATGTCCATCTGAAACCATTTCTCAAGGTTCTATCTTTTCTTTTCATTGGATATCTCCCCTATCACGCATTCATCACTTGATTCACACATCACATGTTTCTTACAGACTAGATTCCCTCTAGACTCTCTATCGGTGTCTAACATACAATTCGCGACTGCAACAACTATTTCGGTGACCACCTGTTCACATATTTGATTGGAAAACTGATAGACTTCACCCAAATTTCATTACCAACTCTTCACCAAGATATGCAAGCTTCACTTCACAATCTGACTTCCTCTTAGATGACCCCTTAACCTATCCAACCCTACAGAAACCTCGTTTGAATCCTTCAACTAGGTCGCCCTAGCCTTTTTTCTTCGCATTTTGCGATCATATCTTTACCAAGGAACGTCTCACTTCATTATTTGAGAAAAACCTGCAAAAATATTTGTTCTCTGCTCTTCATCACTTCTACATATGTACTTAGTGATTTGAGTGAAGAGCAAATATTTTATACCATCTGTCACAATGGTTATAAATGGTGAAGAGTTTCACCAAATCGTCTTCATTGAGTTTTTCCCAACCAACCTTGATACCATTAGTCGTGCCATCACAACCAACACTCTGGGGCGGAACATACTTGAGTGCACCCAAGTCTCCTAGTGGCTTGAGGAACCATGCGACAATGCAACTTTTCAACTCATCGGTAAGACCACACTGGTTTACTTGGCCTGAACTATGCCCAACGCTTAGAATCTTTGACCATTTAACAGTTTATGATTGCATCCATGCTTAGAACAGGCAATGATTAATAGAACACATCAATACAGAATTAAACAAATGTGCAAGTAAGGTGGGCGACCAAACAGGTCTTATACCCAATTTTTATAACAAAGACAACAATGTGTTGAGCCTGCAGCTTGTGCCACACCAAAGAATATTTTACAAGGAGCTTCCAATCAGTTTATCCAACAATACCCCATGGGAAATACAAAAGTCATACCTCTGTCATGTCACCTTTTGAATCCCCTTCGTGCCACATTTAGAAAGCTAGGTGAGCTACTTCACCCTCATGCTTCATTTTTGTGATTCATATTGCCCTTGCCTCAGTTTGTTTGAACTCCTCTCTTGGTTGCAAAATTATGTTCACCACTTCTTTTCACACTTGTTTCTTGATTTCATTTTGGTCTCACCCTTGTGCATATATAGGTGCCCTCCCTCATGAACTAGCGCATCCCTTTTCCCATGAGATGACTCGTCGTTTGGAAAGTTTGTCCACTTATTAATCGATCGACCTCCATTAGGTGCACACATCCCTTAGGTGAGTCAATATTACTCGCCTAAGCGTGCCCTCCTTTTCTTGGTTGATTCGTTCATTTCATTGGGTGCCCAAAGTCTTACCCACAATCTTCGTTCAAGTGTCCCATGGTCTTTCTTATGTTGCAAGACACCTTGGCTATTTCCACCGAACTCTTCAACTAACACCACCATATGTCGAGTCGAATCATCATTCAGGTGTGTGAGTCCCTTAGGTGAGTCTAGACAACTCATCTAAGCATGCCCTCTGCATGCCTTAGTTGATTTTCCATTTTGGTGATGTGCCCGGTCTTTCTCCCACAACCTTCATCAAACGACCTTGTCTATCTTGTTCCATAATTCACCTTTGGGTGGAGTCGTCCCTTGGCGAGTTGCATGCCTAAAGAAACCCTGACTCGTCCCCTATATGGAGACCTTGTGTCTTCAAGTGCACCGAGCATAGTGCCTACCCGGTTATCTTCATTTCGGTTAGTGGTGGGAGGTCGTGTGCTTGGACTTGGTGCCATTGACAGGTGCCCTCTAGAGTAGGTGCTTGATTAGCTACAATAAGTGGAACATTCAAGTGTACAATGTGTTATGGAACAATGATCTCTACATTGAGAACTGCTTTGCAAATTGCATCAAATTTTTGTGAAGCAAGTTCATTCTCTGAATGATGGCATGTTGGCTTAGGAAGTGGAGGCTTTATTAAGCCAATCTAATTTAGTTAGCTTAGACATTTTGATATTACATGATCTAGAAAAACTAGTATCAAGTACCAAGTCCATGAATTCAACTTCTAGTTGAGATTTAGAGAGATCTCATATTTTCTAGCAAATGGTTTACTCGATAGCATCCATCTCATGCTTGACAGTCTCCAGAAATTGGTAGTGATAATATGTTGTTTCTTTCATAGCATCCACCTAAGCTTTAATAATTAATTGAGGTGTTTCCCTATAGTGGTAGCCCCTTGCATGTTGTTTGGGTTGGCTACTCTCGCCTTGCTCACTAAAACCTATTCCATCCTATAACCCTTCTACCTTCATGACCTACTATTTTCTTGAGGTAGAATCAACATGGGATTGATTGGGCATATCATTGATAGGGTGAATTAGTTGTACAAAGGAATGAATTTGGGTAGAAGTGGGAACCTATAGTTCTTTGCAGATTTCGACTATGGCCTTTCTAACAACATATTTCATAGAATATAAAAGAACTAGTAACTAGACAATTGTAGAAAACTTGGAATCTCTATTAACCTCATCTGGGGACAAAGGACCAAGTAAATAGGGCTTTGATTGTGGATTCTACGGATCCAGAAAACATAATCAACACCAAAACTAGCCACGTGACAGACCCAACAACAAAATCATACAAACACACTAACCTCGACGTTGTATCAAAATGCCATGCAACTAGAGTCGAGTTCCAACTGGTACCATAGTTTGAGCTTCCATCCTTCACCATCCTCCATAAGCTATAATTCTCCCTGAATGTGGACTCCCTGTGAAATTAATGATGCAACACTTCTCCCAAGCCATCATAAATGAAGCCACAAAGGTGAAGTGACAATTGACATGCCTGAGTTTAATGGAGGAAAGTTGACATGGAAGTGCTTTGGTGTGGTGGCATCTAGTGGACACATGGGCTTGTGCTTGGGCTGTGTCATGCCATCACCCCATTCGAAGAAGTCATTGAGATATAAATTATTAGTAATAGTAATCCGACGATATAAATTTACACGAATCACTGGATTTTGTTGTTCAAAATCCATTTTTGAAGATTCAACATGACTCAAATTATACTGAAATAATCACTCAAATCTACTAAACCAATAAATAATGACCCAATTTGAGACAAACATCCCCAATCATACAATTAAATGTGATTTACAGTATACTTCTAAATATCATATTTCAATTTTTTAAATTAATAACATTAATCAATATATATGAACGACCTTTAGTCATATTATATGTATCACATCATGTTATTTGTATTTTTAAATAAAAATAATGTTCCATAAAATATTCTAATCATTAAAATATAAAATACGATATATAAGCCACCGGTTCAAACTCATAATGTTTGTAATGTAACAGTTTCATTAAGGAGCACGTCATTCTGTATGCCCCATATCTTGACCTCCAAATAAAATTGGCAGATTTGCGGCAATTTTATGAATTAATAGTGATGATGATGGCTCACTGCATTGCATTACATAACATTCAATGGTGTGCGGTGATTGAAGCGGCCAAGTCTCTGCATATGAACGGTGGAAGTGGGACTCAACTGTGGGTGGAGTAGAGGGATTTCTCGGGGAGGGCCACGAAACTCGGTCCCGCATATTTATTGGAGGGTCGCTTACTCAAAGCGTGCGTGCCTATTGAGCTGAACCAGACCACTTTCTCTCTCTTGAACAGTATACGAAACGACAAGGATTAGGATTGGATAGGTCCGAGCGGGCTACGAGGAAAAGACGGTACTTGGTTTTATGCAGTTTTATATGAAAATACATGTTTCCCTTATTCACCATTTGAGCATGTCTACAATTTTATCTTGCCATCTCAGAATCGCAACAAAATTCGATTCGTAAAACAATTTGCGATGGAGAAAAAGTTCTGTCCAAGATTATCATATTCTCCGGCTAATTGGACAGGCACGGGAGAATGGCCAATATTATTAACTCTCAGGGTGGATAATTTTTGCTCGGGAGAGTTAGGTCAATGTTGGGGTTCGGGAATCGATGGGAGAACTTTCTGCGTCTAAATCCTCTTCATTATTTTAGCCTGCGACGGGCGCACTTTTTTTTTAGGGCATGCCCTGATCGCTCGCTCCTATAGAGATGGCCTGATTATGAATGGATATCCCTCTGGATTTATTCTCAGGGAGACAACGATATCTCCTGATTATGATTGGACAACCCTCTGGATTTATTCTGGGATTTATTCTCAAACGAGATGTCCTGATTATGATTGGATAACCCTCTGGGTATTTTCAGAAAGACAATGATATGTCCTGATTAAGATTGGATAACTCTCTGGGTATTTTAGAGAGACAATGATATGTCCTGATTATGATTGGATAGCTCTCTGGGTACTTTCAGAAAGACAACGATAACTCTCTGGGCATTTTTAGAAAGACAACGATAACTCTTTGGATATTTTCTGATTCTGATTGGATAACTCGCTGGATATTTTCAGAAAGAAAACGATAACTCTCTGGGTATTTTCAGAAAGACAACGATAATTATGGGTATTTTACTAGAGAGACAATGATATGTTAATATGTCCTGATATGATTGGATGACTCTCTGGTTATTTTCAGAAAGACAACGATAGGTTTTAGTTTTTTTTCCAAGTCTTGTTAATAAATCGATAAATTCAACGTTTTGATATATTCGCATTTTTTCCTCCGTAATTTTCTTATTTTTATTTTGTTTTATATTTTATATTTTGATTCTGATTGAATGTCTTATTTTTGTTTTATGCTCCGATTATGATTGAATAACTCTCATGAATTAATTATGATGGAATAACTCTGAATTTACGGATTGAATAACTCTCATGAATTAATTATGATGGAATAACTCTAAATTTATTCTCAGAAAGACAGCGATATAAGTGGATAAATTCAACGTTGTTGATAAATTCACATTTTTTCCCTCATGTTTCGTCTTATTTTTGTT
>JASDQU010212989.1:5263-18441 GCA_032191745.1 Picea mariana
GTTAGTTTTTTTATATGAATTATATAAATTTTATAGAGTTAAAAGGTTTGGAATTTTAATATAAAAAATAAATCTTGGTTGGGTATGGGTTTTCATGACTTTATCGTTACACAAATCAAGGTTAACATTATAAGATTTTTTTAGGAGAGAGTATTTGAAGTTTTTTGGAAAGTTAGTAAGTTGTTTTTGAAAGGAAGGAATACAACTATTTTAGATATTTTCGACATTTATACTAGGCCGAGATGTGTTATGCGTGCCTATTTTCTCCAAGTTAGTAATAGGGTAACCATTTCAAAATGCACCCATAAACTAGTTCACATTCTAACAAGGAATGGAAGGACTGTCCAACAACACCTAAATAAATCATCAATGCAATTACAATTATAGAATTATAATCACTGTATACCAACAACAATTCCATTTTTGCAATTATAATTATAGATTTATAATCACTATATACCAACAATAATTTCATTTTAATTATAAATACCCATTCATTTACCTAAATTTCAACATGTACACAACATAGATAACAACAAATAAATTCATCATAAAATACATATGATTATATACCATTTAATTATGGATATAATAGCTCATACCCACATTCTTTTTTATAATGAATCATAAACAATTTTAAATATAAAATTYATTTYCAAATAATATTAAATAAATTAAATATAATAATAYAAAGTATTATGAATATTTACATTTARTCAAAATAAACTAAACCAATAATATATGAGTGATTCAAGTCCATCTAGAAACTTTGATTGTGTACTACATATGGAATTGAAACTTTGATTGTGTACTACATAGCAAAGAATCACCTATATGTTATATCTCTCATCCAATATAACCAAAAATATTCATAACTCAAATCTAAAAACCTACCATGAATTGAATTTTCTTAATATAGATATCCTAAGCATCTAAACCAACATTACGTTGACAATGAATGTTACTCTCTCAAAGTTGTCCCTACTATACAAATCACTCCTTAAAAAATCCATCCCTAACATATGTAACAGTTTGAGAAAGAAAAGTCTAAACCACCATGGTAGACATAATATGGGAGACTAAAAATATTATGCTAATGGTAGACATAATATGGGAGACTTAAAATATTATGCTATGGATATTAGGAAGTCCAATTTAAAATTATATTTTTTAATCATGTTTCAAAATATAATATCCAATGTACAAGAAATGTCACCTACCACATAAAAAAATAAAATCCAAATCCAAGATAATGATGCACCACCCTAAGTTGTTTGAAATTGAGCACTTGCCACGTAAGAAAGTTAAAAATAAAATCCAAGATAATGATGCGCTGCCCACGAGGGAGGCTGAGGCTTGCGTATAAAAGGCTTCCTAACATAAGACCTTTTATAAGATAACAAATTTGTTTTTAATTGAAAAAGGAATATTATTTATGGAAAAGGAATGTGTTGCATATCTCTCATAAAGTGAGACAAGATTCTAAAATGTTTCTCTATGCAAGTCCACTCTATATGAATTTTTTATGTGTATATCTATGAATAACCATTAGCATGTTGTACGGTATGAAACACGTTTTTCTTCAATGGTATATATGTTGTTGGAATGATTTTTCTTCACCTTTTTAGATAAGAATAATATTTTTATATATTATAATTTTTTATTCAAATAATTTCTATGTGTGATCGAAATGTTGAAACAATGAGAATTATGGATAGAGTTTATATGGAGAAAAGTGTCTGAGAAGCTCTGATGAATTGATTTTGAGGTGAGAGAGATAAAATGATGAAGAGGTGAGAGGAATTGATAATGCACATTTGAAAAGGTGATTATTATTTACCTCTAAGTATTGTGAACTATTTTTGGTGTTTATAGGTTTTTCTTAGGTGAGCTTTATAGTAATGATTAAACTGTAAATCTTTGTGTCCATTGGTAGAAGAAATGGCAGGCCTATTATGGACTACATGTATGATTTTGTATGAAAGAGGACGTAATGTACTTAACTGGCATATTTATAGTAGAATATGAAGAATATTCATAGAAATATTAATGTAGTGGAAGCAAATACAAGAGATAATGAGATTAAACCTTTAGAATAAAACCCTCACATCGATAATTCCAAAAGAGAGCAATGTTCATGGGCCTCTTCAAGGGGGAAACCTTCTTTGAGTGTAGCTCCTATAGAACAACAATCCTTCTAACTTTAAAACATAGCCTTCTAACGTTATAAATAGTTTCTTAATAGTAAAACTTTAACTACTTGTGGTCCCATCATTAATAAGTATCAACCACCTAGTGGGCCTTATTTAATAAGAATCACCCTTTTACATTCAATAACTACCCACTCAATATCTTATGGGACTTATTCGAAGAACATGGCCTCGTATATCAATTGATAAACTCTTAAGTACTCCAAAGTAGGGAGGTGAGGGTATGACCCTAACATGCCCTCCCCCTTCAAAAGAATCATTGTCCTCAAGGTTAGAGGTGTGGAAATTATTGTAAAATCATTGTTGGCTTCCAAGAGGCACCTTTTTGTTGCATATCCTTCCACTAGATTAGATATTCCAAGATAGTGTGTTGGCATAGTTGATGCTCTCTAGCATCCAATATTGCTTCCAAATGTAGTTAAACGGATCCATCTTCATCAAGTTCTAGAAGGCTAGTATGAATTCAACAATTTGACCCCATGACCTTCTTCAAATAAGACACATGAAATACTAGATGGATCTTGGAGTGGGTTGGAAGAGCCAACTTGTAGGCAACTTGTCCAATGCATTGGGTGATACAATAAGGTCCATATAACTTTGGTGAGAGATTTTGGTGGCCTTTGTCTTTGAGAGAGGTTTTCTTATAGTGTTGAAGATTAGGAAACACCTAGTCCCCTTGTGAAAAATAATGCTTAGAGTGATGTTGGTCAACATGTTGCTTCATTTGATGTTGAGCTAAAACTAGATTATCCTTAAGTGCATGGAGAATGGCCTCTCTAGTGTGAAGTGTGTGATCCACTTCTTGAACCTTGGATGTACCTGGTAAATAGGAAGCAATTGAGGGGGATTTTGGCCATAGACAAATTCATATGGTGACAATTTAGTAGCACCATGATAAGTGGTATTGTACCACTATTTTGCAATGGGTAGCCACTATGCCCATTGACAATGCTTATCTGTATCAAAGCATCTCAAATAGGTTTCCAAGAACTTGTTGACAACTTCCATTTGTCCATCAGTTTGGGTATGATAAGTTGTGATGATTTTCAATGATGTTCCTTGTAGTTTAGACAGATCCTAATAGAACTTGCTAGTGAACATGGGATCATGATTTGACATAATGGAAGTGGGCATGCCATGCAACTTAAAAATCCTATCCATGAAAAATTGGGCAACTGTGGAGGGCATAAATGGGTGGGGCAAGGTACAAAATTGAACATATTTGGAAAGGCACTCAATTACCACTGTGATGATTGATTTATTTCCAACTTTCAAGAGGCACTATCAAATCCATGAAATGTCAATGTAGATAGTGGTTTGGATTGGTAATGATTGTAATTTCATGGGAGTCTTCACTGTCTCACCATTGTTCCTTTGAAAAGCGTAACATTTAGCTACAAAAATATCGATCTCATTTTTCATGCCTTCCTAAAAGAAAGAGCACTTAGCTTGTTCATAAGTTCTGTTAAGCGAGAGTGACCCACTATAGAGGGTGAATGTAACTTCTCTAACATTATCTATTTTAAAGAAAAATTTTGCACCAAAACAATGCACCCTTTATACCACAAGGTATCTTATTGTCAAGTATATCCCTTAGGGGGATTAGGGTCCTCCTAAATCCTTTGGAAGAATTGAGCCATAGTGTCATTTTCCAACCATTCTTGTCAAGCTTCAACGAGCCAATTAAGTACAAGTAAGGATAAATCAAAGAGAGATCCATCATCTTCATATATCCCATAAAAAGAAACAACCACCACATTCTCTTTTCCTTTCTTATATATGATATCATAATCATACATGCTAGCGGGGAATTTGACCTCACACTACCACACACTTGCGCTCTGCGTGTGAAATTGCACTACTCCTCCTGAGCTTTCATATTTCTGAGTCTCTAAGGGACTCGGCCCTTCTGCGTCTTTCAAAATACTTTCTGGTGCCCACCTGGCACATCCAACGCTCAAACTCCTGAACTTACGAACTTGAAAACAAGTTCTCACCGCTGCACACTCCTTGTTCTTGACTAACCTTCAACTGGATGTCTTTCAACACTTCGTTTGAGTGTTCGATTGGTGCACACCTTACATAGGTCTTCCTTCAGAGTGTTTAGCAACTCTGTTTCACCTTGAGCTTCAACTGCTCGGACCTCAAAATTCTTTGTCCCTTTCACTCCTCAAAGGGATACAAGTGCCCTCCTGGCAACTTTCGCTCAAGCACTCCTTGCTAAGATTACATAGTGTTTAGTAACTCTATGCGTGTCTTCTCCTTGAAATTTCTCTTATGGAACTTGAAACAGAGTTCTCTTGTGCACTCCTTTCACTCGCTCGATGCCCACCTGGCAGAGCTCTACAAAATCCTCAACAATTTTGTCTTCTCCTCTGTGCTTTCTCTGCAGAGTCCCTCCTCAAAATTATTCAGTAAATCTGAGGCTCCTTGAGTCTGTGAATTCTTCTGGTGTTCCCTCCTAGCACGTTCTTCCCTAAACCCGGTTTGAGATTCAGATGTGCACTCCTTGCGCTAGCTACATAGTTTTCAACACTCTGTTTTTCACTCCTTGCATAGACTAAAGAACCCAGAAACAATTCCAACAAACTCTCATATAGAGAATTCTATCTATCCCTGCAGATGAAACCTATCACAAACATCTACAACATATGCACATCAACACATTAAAGACACATTCAATTGCATAAACACACAGACAACTCATGGGCAGGAAAAACTATTTTATATTAATCTCATAATGTTTGTACAATGTTTACAAAGACTGGAATGCAATAGAGCTGCAATTCTCTCCTCTCTTGAGATATCCCCTTGCTCATCTCCTAACATGTTCTTCTTAATGAATTTTGATCCAAAATATCTTTTACAAAMGGGTGTGTCTCGAGCTCTCCCTCCATCTACCTACTCTCGTTAATTACAATGAATTTGCATTCAATAGTTATCTAGTCTGGATCGGATCTAAATATCATCAKCCCATCAGCCATTAAAGGMAACCCTATCTCCTATATGCTCAAAGGAATGAATCCGCTCTACCAAGACTTACAAACATTTAATTCCATTTAATACATTTTGAAATTTGAAAATGAGGGCAAAATAAGAGGGCTGGCACCTCTCCCCTCCTTGAATGCGCTTTGATATGCTGGCTAGCTGGCGCATTGCTGAGGTGGAGCAATGCTCCTACATTATACTCCACTATTATGAAAAATTCATGATCTCCTACTCATGAGCTTCCTAGCTCTGTTGAAATCCTCCTAGATCCCAAACTATCTTCTAGAGTTGTCCTCCTACTCCCCTACTTTGTTGTTGCTACTGCTTCTCTGCTACTATGGCAGGATCTCTTATGCTCATATTCCCCTTGCTGGAAGTCTCTTGTGCTAACCTCAACATCAACCTCTTTACCTCCTCAATCACTTCCTCTAGCTTCTTTGTTGGCTGGTTGTTCTTGTTGATATTATGGTAGCTACGGGAGGTATTTACCTCCATGTGTAAACCTGACGATAATAGAATATTCTGAGAAGCAAGAAAAAACCTTAATTAGTTGGCTAATAACGCTAGAAGACAAGTCGGCTCAAGAGAATGACTTGTATTAGGTTATTAGCCTCCAAGAGAAGAAGTCGTCTAAAGGAAATGTTATATACTAAAGAATTGGTACTCAGAATAAGAAGTCGGCTCAGGAAGTCTGCCAGAATTAGTATAAATACAGGAGGCTAGTCTTCATTCTAGACAAGATTCTCAGAACTACAGAAGCAACACTTGTGCGCACTGCAGTTGGCTAGTTTGTGTGCAATTCTGGAGGAGAGTTGTCATTGCAGCTGCTGCAACTAGCAAATTTCAGTTTTGGCTTTGACTCTCTCTTAGTTATGGTTTGGACTCTCTGATCATCTCTTGTTACTCTTGCTTGGTGTGTTATCCTTGGAGAAAGACGCGCCACCTTTTTTTGGCTATATAGCCTAGGGTTTTCTTTCAGAATGATTCTTTGTCAAGGTTAAGGTGCTCGGGGGTGGATTCGGCCTATGGTTGGGTGACAATAGTGATATTGCCTATGGTTAAACGAGCACATCCATTATATTCTAATAGGTTATGGGCTCACACTATCTTCGGATAGTCTAACCACTGGAAGATAGATTGGGAGGATTTTCTCAGTTGTAGTTGCAGTTGCAGCCAATTTTTTCTTCAGCAATGAAACCCTAACCCTCTCATTGAGGCACCTTAAGTGAAGGGATTGACCTAATTTACAGATAGACTAGTGCGCCCTAGCCTAGCGCATCTCCTGGTACTCTCAGCAAGCCAAGACATCAAGTTTGATTTTTTGGTCAAATCTAGGGTTGACCAAGTCAAAACAACCATGACTTACTCTATGAAGTCAGAAAAAAGTTAGAAGGGGATTCTAACTTCAGAGCATGGAAGACAAGGATTGATCTCATCCTTTCCAAGAACAAAGTGTTGGATATCGTGAAAGGAAATATTGTGGAAATAAAGTTTGAAGAAGGAAAAGAGAAGGAACTGCAGAACATTACAGTTATGGAGAAGTTCAAAGAAAATGACATCAATGCCATGAGTATCATAGTGGCTTCTATTAGCACTCAATTTTTTATGGAAATTTTAAGTTTCTTTAGCATCCTTGTGCTAAACATTTGAAATATTTTTGCAAGTTTACCCTAGTTCATAAATTCCAATTTCCTCATTGAGTTAGGAAGAGTCTTAATTCATAAATCTTTTTCTCCAAACACCTATGGCCTTTGTCTTTTTAACCTACATAACCAAAAGCCAACTTTTAGTAGTTTTTCCTAAATCTTTATTTTGTTAATTTCCCTGTGGTTTTATTTTAGTTGCCTTTTCAATAAATGAGTTTATTAACTTTGATAGAAGATGTGGTGTGTGCTTTCAAAGTGGCTTAAACCTAGATCACACTATGTATTATCTTACAAGTCAAATCTATCCTAAGACCAAGCCATGAGTCAAACCAAAATCTCAAGATACGAGCCAAGCCATAAATTAAGCCAACATTCCATTTGTTTGGTGCTCGGTGAAATTGCAAATGCCTAATTTGCAGGATGCATGCACAGGTGCCATGATGCGATATCAATGCAGTAATGTTTAAAGTTTCTACAGGTGTTGAAGAACTAAATGTATCCACGATGTATACAATTATGTTCCCAAAATTCTCGCCCATTCCACCATTTTCATGCATGGATGTGCAGAATGCAGTGCGCTGCCAAATCTCTTAGATGTTGCCAAATCTCCTGGACATTGCATTGTGTTTTCTCTTGGGCATTGTAAATTTCCTGGGCACTGCGTTTTCTCCTGGGCTCTGTAATTTTCCTGGGCGCTACCCAATCTCCTAAACAGTGTAACAACGGATGCTATGGATTATATAGGGCGTTTCAGTATTGGCACTACCTAATTTCTGGTAGAGATGGATTCTTTCATAGAGAACATGATTTTCTTGTAAAATTGACAGTTCAGATTCAAGCTCATATGGTAGAACTCTAATCTAAAGGAAATACAATATGAAGATCTGTTCTCTACAGACTTCAGATGAAACTCATGCACCTAAGTTGGCATGACAAGTCTGGGAGCTTAAGATTTTACATATAAATAGAAGGTTAATGCAGGTATCAAATACACAGTTGGAACATCATTTCAAGAAGAAGAGACCAGTAGTCCAAGCATTCTACAGTAATTGGGTTCCCTATCTTTCTCATGCTCTATCTTTTCTTGCATGTATAAGATTTGTTTGTGTTGGTATTCCTCCCTCCACTTACAACAGTTGTCATCAGAAACTTGCATATTTGAAGTACACTCCTCAACACTATCAAAATGTTTTTATCCCAAGTTGTAAGTTTCAGTGTACAGAGACAGTGGCACTACCTTTTTACTTGTCCAGTTGTGAAATACGCTACTCAGGCCGCTACCTAAAGAATCTACTAGCAAACACCAGGGATCCAGGAAGGTCAGGCCAACAACTTTTTGGATGGATGATGATGGAGAAAATTGTAGAAGAAGAAACTGGCATTTTGAGGACAATTACATGCTCCTAAAAGACACATGGAAAAATAGGAGTTGTGTGACAAAAGAGGATCAAATCATTTTGAAGCATGGTTGGATTAGTCACCAACATTTTCCTATTTTATAGCATAGGTTGTTAAATAAGTTGTTAGATCAAGTAAATGTTTAGATATTTTCAAGGGAAGGAGGCCAGCGCGTACCTCTAGCTATTGCCTTCCTTTTTGTTATAAATAGATATATCAATTTCTTTAGCAAGGGTTGGAATGGTTGAGTTGAGGCTCCTAGATTGTAATTTTCTTTGACTGAGTAAACTGTTCTTTGGTTTTGTACTAGACCTGAGAATTTTTTATTAATGGAAGTCAACTTCTCATCATTTTCTTATTTCTTCTTACTTTGAATGCTCATTAATGGAGGATCCTTGTGAGATGTTATAGTTGTATTATAATGGATGTTTGATTATGATGCTACTATAAATGTTTTCAGGGTTTTAAGGTTTAGTTTCAAGAGGATATTGTGACTGATCTTTTTCTTCACCTAGATGCTAGAAGGCCTGATGTTTATAGCAAACTTGTTCATTCTTCTCACCAAGTCTTCCCTCTATTCATATTTATCCTGAAACAACTGACTGAATCTAATCAATACCTCATTTGCATGTGCATGCTAGCCTAGATTTCTGAGTTAGAATATTATCATCTTGAGTCTTGTCCATTTGACCTTATAAAAAACTCATTTACATTTACAAATCTTTTGATGTTACCAAGATCACCTGATTACAGTCTAGGGTGACTTTTGAAGTGATAACATAAATGGCATCATTGTCGGGGACAGATTTGAGCAGATTGAAGAGTTCCCTGGGAAGAACAACATAGATCCAGCTCTTAATGGTAGACAAGAAAGGGATACAGAAATTTGACTGTAATCATCTACCTGGCGACTCCACGAAGACAAACCTGTTGGAAGACTCCACTGTGGGAACAAGCTTGGACAGAAATGGAAGGCAGAGGCAAGTTCATGTATCAAGTTCTGAATTTCTTTCTGGAACTTATGCTCTTTATCTGTCATTCTTTCTTGAATTTCCCTGCACACATTAGGAGAATCATAATCTTCTTTGTATACTCTAAATACCACCAGCCTTCTCTTGCATATTCCTTTTGCAAACAAGTAGATTTACCCCCTTCCCATGTCATTGATGTTAAGGATATCCATCCACTTCAAACACCTAAAGAAGATGAGGTTCATAAACACTTTTTTAATTATCCTAAACCTTACGATTCTCTCCCTTCTCCATATTTCAAAGTTGATTTATTACCTTCTACCATTCCCTCTGTTGTTAATAACCAACTTGTTGAAATTCAGCATGCACCAAATGATTATTGTCCTTTTGTAAATAATAAAACTGATTCAGTTCAGGTTGCCAACTCCTCTGACCTTTACCAACAACCTTCTAGTGTTCAGCAGCCCACTCACTTCCAGTTTAAGGTTAGGGGAAAGATGTTTGGACCTCTAAAGTTTCCATCCTTTCTTCATCCTTACCCTTCCGGATTTGTAGACTACCTACCAACTTTTTCTGGAAAAGATAACACTACAGGAGAAGAGCATATGTCAGTGTTTCAAGACTTCATCAATAATCTGAAAATCTTGCATGAAGATATTATCATGAGGCTTTTCTCTAAATCTTTGATTGGAGATGTTGCCTTGTGGTTCAAGAATATGGAAGTTGCTTCCATTGGTTCATGGGATGAACTATATGACACCTTTTTAAAATACTGGGGAGAGAGAAATTCATTGGATATATACCTACATGAATTCACTACTTTGAGAAGGGGAAAAAATGAAGTTCTATCTATTTTTAATCGAAGGTTTTACATCTTGTATTGCAGCCTACCCCTGGAAATTAAACCTTTTGATACTATTGCCATGGTTTATTACATAATTTATTAATATTCTGACCTTGTTTTGTATCTTATGGAAAGAAAATCGAAATCATTATCACAGTTATTCATGGATGATGAGGAAGTGGAGGAGAACCTCTGAGCTTGTGGCTGGATTCAAAGTCAGTGTCATGTCAAATTTGAACATGCGACAGATTTTATTTGTTGTCCCTATGAAGAAAACATAGTGGACTATTGGGTCCTCAAAGCAGGTATATTTGACAGCCTTGCCTCTAAGAAAGTCATTGTCTCAAACATTGACCAAGAGAATCTTGTTGTTGACAAACACTTTGATAATGAATACTTTGTTGTTATAAAGAATCATGAAACAAGACATTCTGAATGTCAAGAGTCAAAGGTTTGTTATGGACAACCTATTTTTGATGGAAATACCAGTGATGGTGATAACAAAAATTTTCTATGATTTGTTTGGAACCTCTTAGCACTATTCTGATATATGATAATTATGCCCCTAATCCTTGTAAATGCTATGGAGGTGCTGAAATGGATTTTCATATAAATCTAGTCTCTTATCCATCACCAACAAATTAACAACCCTGTCTTAATAAAAACCATGTGTATGAGCACCTGAATATCCCCATTGTATATGCAGAGATGATCAACAATCAACCAATAGGTGGTCCTGAAATTACAAAGAAGCTATTCGACCCATAGATTCCTGTGTCTATCATTCAGACAAGTGTTCCTGTAGAAGACATCAAACAAACTATCAGCAACTTTGAAAGAATGAAGGTAACCTTTCATAAATTAATCAGGCATTACTTTAAGTTTCATGACCTTGTCAATGAGTATATAGAGTTACACTTTTCAAATTCTTTGGAGGATGTAGAATTGATCTTTTTATCAACATGTCTGGGTGAGTATGGTTTCTTGAATGAATTTTTATCACTGTTGTTACATTTCAAACATCAGTTGTTGATTAGTGACAAAGACGAGGTTTCTTCAATTTTAAAATTGCTTGAATGGCTGTTATGGAAGGCAGCATTTACATAACCAATTGTAGAGTTGGTTAGAGTAGAGTAGGGTAGAAAATAAGATCACTTCCCGAGCATTTCTTTTCTTCTGGTTTGCAGCAGAAATATCAATAAGATTGTGTGGATAAAGGCAAGTTTTGAAGGTATACAGAGATTGGTTTCACAGGCCAGATGACTCCATAGCCCAACAGATAAGGAAATTGAAACTACTAGGTTCTTGGAACCTCGCAGGGAGGTCTCCATCCCAGTTGGAGACAAATGTTAGCACTCAATTTTTTATGGAAATTTTAAGTGTCTTTAGCATCCTTGTGCTAAACGTTTGAAATATTTTTTCTCATTTGCCCTAGTTCATAAATTCCAATTTCCTCATTGAGTTAGGAAGAGTCTTAATTCATAAATCTTTTTCTCCAAACACCTATGGCCTTTGTCGTTTTAACATGCATAACCAAAAACCAACTTTTAGTAGTTTTTCCTAAATCTTTATTTTGTTAATTTCCCTATGGTTTTATTTTAGTTGCCTTTTCAATAAATGAGTTTATTCACTTTGATAGAAGATGTGGTGTGTGATTTAAAAGTGGCTTAAACCTATATCACACTATGTATTATCTTACAAGTCAAATCTATCCTAATACCAAGCCACGAGTCAAACCATAATCTCAAGCTACAGGCCAAGCCATAAATTAAGCCAACATTCTAGTTGTTCAGTGCTCGGTGAAATTGCAAATGCCTTATTTGCAGGATGCATGCACATGTGCCATGATGAGATATCAATGCAGTATTGTTTAAAGTTTCTACAGGTGTTGAAGAACTAAATGTAGCCACGATGTATACAATGATGTTCCCAAAATTCTTGCCCATTCCACCATTTCCATGCATGGATGTGCAGAATGCAGTGTGCTGCCAAATCTCCTGGACACTGCCAAATCTCATGGACGATGCGTTGCATTTTCTCCTAGGAATTGTAAATTTCCTTGACATGTTTACTCCTGGGATCTGTAATTTTCTTGGGCACTATCCAATCTCCTGAGCAGTGTAACGACAGATGCTACAGATTCTGCAAGAAATCTCAGTATTGGCGCTACCTAATTTCTAGGAGGCACTGCCTAATTTTTGGTAGAGACCGATTCTTGCACAGAGAACATGATTTTCTTGTAAAATTGATAGTTCAGATTCAAGCCTGATTTTTCCATGAAAATACAATATGAATATATGTTATCTACAGCCTTCAGATGAAACTCATGCACCTAAGTTGGCATGACAAGCCTAGGAGCTTAAGATTTTACATATAAATAGAAAGTTAATGCAGGTATCAAATATGCAGTTGGAACATCATTTCAAGAAGAAGACACCAACAATCCAAGCATTCTACAGTAGTTGGGTTCCCTATCCTTCTCATGATATGTCTTTGCTTGCATGTATAATATTTTTTTTTGTTGGTATTCTACCCTCCACTTACAACAATTATCATCAGAAAATTGCATATTTGAAGTACACTCCTCGACACTGTCAAAATTTGTTTATCCCACATTGTAAGTTTCAGTGTACAGAGACAGTGGTGTTACCTTTTTACTTATCCAGTTGTGAAATACGCTACTCAGGCCGCTACCTAAAGAAGCTACCAACAGACACTAGGGATCCAGGAAGGTTAGGCCAACAACTTTTTGGATGGATGATGATGGAGAAAATTGCATAAGAAGCAACTGGCATTTTGAGGACAACTAAATGCTCCTAAAAAACACATGGAAAAATAGGAGTTGCGCAACAAAAGAGGATCAAATAAGTTTGAAGCATGGTTGGATTAGCCACCAACATTTTCCTGTTTTATATCATAGGTTGTTAAATAAGTTGTTAGATCAAGTAATTGTTTAGATATTTTCAAGGGAAGGAGGCCAACTCATACCTCCAGCTATTGTTACACATTATTTTGGTCACTTTGGTGATGTCTCTATAGTGATGTATTTAGGCTCCCACAAGGACTTTTTGCATGAGGAAAGTGATTGTTGTCTTCTTCCAAAAAGCATATTTTTAAGATG
>JASDQU010212993.1:8471-18513 GCA_032191745.1 Picea mariana
ATCAGCTACACAACATTGGATGAGAATATTCATTGAATATTTTTCTCATCTTCATGACTCCATTGAAGGAAGAAGCCCTTTCCCCTTTAGAGGTTTTTTTTTCGAAGACTTATTTCCTATGAGGTGAAGCGAGCAACATTTCAAGGAATCAAGTTCACCTTAGCAACTCTATTATGCTCTATTTTGGTAAAAGTGTGAGGGTACACTTTGCAAACTTATTTTTAGATTTGGTCTCTCATAATTTTGACAAATATGGCAATAATAGAATATGAATGGGGGCCAAATACTTTGCTCCAATGGATTTCTTGGGCATATCAATATTTCCAAATGAAGGCTATGATTCAGATTGGCTTAATATCATTTGATTATTTCATGGTTATCATAATTCAGCTCTACAATATATTATATCAATTGTTAAATTATGAGAGATTTTCATGATGTTCAGGAGGTTGTTAGAATAATTGTTTTTGCATTCACCTTTGAGGATGAAGAAATAGATTGGTTTGAGGGTCTTGGCAAAATATGCATTTCTACACTTGCACATTTTTTTATGTTGCTCATCAATATTTGGGAACCTCATCATCAAAATGAGGAAGTTGAGGTGATTATCGAGTACGTCATAGCAGCTCTCCCAAAGGTATAAGAATCATCCATTACATCCACTATTGAAGATCATGGAATTAAAGACCATGTTGATGAAGACATTTATCAAGAGACACCTCTTGAGGATCAAACATATGTTGAGGATCAAATTCCCACTGAAGGTCAAAGACGTGAAGAATCATTTGAAGATCAAGAATTCATTAAATAACCTTGTCATGAGTCCATCCATGAAGAACAAGTGTATGAAGAGACATTGTTTTCATCTACATCATCCATTCATTATAACACATCTAATGAGGAAAGTGATATAGAAGTATATCCAGAAATTCTTCATGGTGATTTTCAACCATGTTCAGAAATTTTTATAGTAAATTTCTAGCAAATTTCACTTGTAATTAATTCAGAAAATTTCTAGCATAGTGAACAAATTAACACAAAAAAAATTCATCCTCCAAATTCTATGGATTTTGGTGAATCTTCATGTAAATTAATGGCTGGAAATGAAATTTTATGTGTTGGAAATGGTATGGACTAGCAAGATATACATTTTTTTTCCCGAGAAAAGAAATGTAGCTTCTATTCCAAAAAAATGAAGATACAATCCAAAGACACAAAAGCGCATACAAAAATAACAAGTTACTAGATCTGGGTCTATCCCATCTGTCTCTTGATCAAATCAGATTTTTACCCTATAATTCACAAAAAAAAACAAAAAGGCACGAAAAAATAGGATCATTTTCCATATCATAAAAACTCCCTTCCCAATTTGAAATCAGATCCCCACCTACAAATTCCTCCATCACCATCACATTTTTCTCCAAGGATATAGCATATTTGGATAGAGTATTCGTTGTAACATTTAGTTCATTGAATATATGCATAAATTAAATCTAGCTAAAAAGTGTAGAAAATTGATCTGGATTATATTGAGAATGGCGTGAAGGTAGAGATATAACAAGGAAGGTTTAAATAATCAAAGACAAAGAAGTTGATCAGAGATCTGTGGCCGCTACTAGGGTTTACCCTAGCCACAGGCCACACCATTGTTTTTCATTCTTTTCTCTCCTGCCTGTCTCTTCCTCTGGATCGCCCTCGGGCCTAAGACAATTGGTGCTTGCTCCTGTTCTTTCTCGGTCGAGATGGTCCATGGGGTTTTTCTCTAGAGTTTGGTTGCGATCCCCCTGATGCGGATCAGTCTTCCTTTCACCTTTCCTGGTTTTTGCTCAACGACATCTGTTTGTTTCTTATGTGGAGGCTATGTCCCTGTCGTTTGTCATGTGGAGGGTTTATTGCTCCATTTCAATGTCAGATTTGTATTTTGTGAGGTGTATGTCTTATGATGATGCAGTCTTTTGGTGCGCACGAAGGTTTTTCAGGTGTTTTTTTGGGTGGATCTAGTTGATCCATCCTTGTTGGTTCATTGAGGGATTAATGAAAATGTTAGGGTTTTCCCGTAGGATTTTTGGTGGCTGGGGGGCTCTACGTTCCTCTTAGGTTCCGGTTTTTGTGGAGAAGATGATGGGTTTTCTGCTTCTTTTCTGGGGTTTGGGTCAGAGATTTGAGGTCCTCTCTTCTGTGCGTGTAACATTGATGAGATTGGGTCAGCACTTTGAGGTCCTGATTTGGGCGTGCAGTTTATGGCTTTCTCTTCCATGGATTCAGTTTTTCTCATTGTGTTTCTCTACCAGCTCCAGGTTTTTTGGAGGTTTTATTTGTCGCTGTGGCCTAGTCCGTCCAGGTTCTCACCTAGTTTTCTTGGTTGTGTTTTCTTGGTTGTGTTCTCTTAGATGATTTTTATATATTTTTCCTTTGTAGTCTTAGAAGTGTCATGGGTCCTCTTTCAGTGCGATATTTTCTGCTACATCTCTCTTCCCCTTGGGGTTGAAAGCTTTATCTAGACTAAATGCATGCTTTTAGCATGCATTATTCAGAATGTAAGTTTTATTTTCTTTTAATAAAAGTTACGCTTTTTTCCTTTGGAAAAAAGAGATATAACAAGGAAACACACAAAAATATTCTAAGAAACACAATAATATAGTTAAACCCATATTCTATTAATGAATGGAATACAAAAGATTGTAAAATACAAAGCACGCAAACTCGCTAGAATTGTGGTAGATTATCCATAAAGAGAGAGATGTGTCGGCTACGTTCATTCGCAAGAAGGTGATTACAAAGAGGTTGAAAAGGATTTTTAACATAAAGAATCAATGAGAAAACCCTAAACATCCAAAAACCTAACCACAGAAGATGAAACTCCAAAAGATTTGTGGGCCCCGACATGGTTAGTTGATATGTCAACTTCTTGGGGGCATAATGTTTGCATAAGATCTTCATTTGGAGCTCTTGATAGCCCGTCAAAAAGTTCTAGTCAAGAAGTATACATTCTAAATGGCCCTATATATGCCATTGGCGTTGTGGCACTAAAAAAACGTTGTTTAGGGCCTCAAAATGGCCCCAAAAGTTTGGGACCCGAAAAACTATAGAAAAACTACCAAGATGTGGAACCATTCTAAATTAATTGAACGAGTGGGTGGCCATTAGTATCCATCTGGATCAAAATTATTTTCAATGGTTGTATGAATTGAAAAAAGTCCATATGTACAAGCTGTAATGTCCCCAACATTCAATCGATACATATCTTTGAGTCACCACGAACCTAAAATGATTGCTCATTTATATCCATAGTAGATTTTAAGAGTGCAAAAAGGGCATTGAATCCTGCAACATTATTGGTCCCCGATATCCCAAATTTGCCTTACCAGAAAGATAATGAGAGTCAGAAAAGTATATAATGAACCCTATCCTGCAAATGTTGTTTGGGCCTTGACAGGGCCCGTCAAAATAACCCCAAGGCCACTGTTTAATTAAGTCAATTAAAGTTAAAATTTGACCTTTCTTAAAGGAAGAAGAAACATTATAATATTGAAGCAGAGTGATAGCTTTCTGAGATATTTTGAAAGTGAGAGTGGATTTGTTTTCAAATATACCTGAATTCCATGCCAACCAGATGCCCCATGAAACCAGTATTGGTAAAACTCTCCATGCCTTCTGTTATCACTCCAAGAGTCACTCTAGGTTGCAAATCAAGTGAGCTTGGTAACTTAATCAAATGTGTAAATAAGGGTATAAATTGGATCAAATTGAATGACTTGATATAATCTCACTCACTCCAGACACATATGAATACACTCGGACAAATAAGGCTTTCAACTATACTTGTTCAGAAGGTTTATATAAAGATCTAAATGATGAAGAATACGTATTATACCGGCAGAAACATACATACAGAAGAATACATGAATGGCTAGCTATAACAGGTAAGTGTACTTGCAATTCTAGTTTATCAATGCCAAGATAAGATTACAGTTATCATTCATTATATAAACATGGAAAACATGAATAAAATATTCACCCACAGGTACAAAAAAAAAAAATAATAATAATAATGAAGGTTTGAACATCTACAACAAAATAAGTTATATTCCAATATGCATTCAAAAGTCTTTTACAAAGGAGTCTCTCCAAGTCCTCCCAATCCAACCTCCTTTAGATCCTCCCTTTAGTTCTATTTATAGAGATTACATTCTCATATAGATCCAAAATAAATGGATATCATAACCTCTTCACCTATATTTAGTTATCCAAGTCAAATTTGAATTTATGAGGTGGATGGAAAATACAAACTATCAAATTTCTGGAAAATGATGCTCAAAGATTCACCTATATCTCCCGAATCCAAACATCTGTTGAAAAACTGAGAGAGGTTTTTCAAGAGCAGCTCGTTATTGTGAACAACCTCTCTCACTTTCTAAAAATACCTTTACAAATCATCATAATATATCTCCAAAAAAGATGACTAAAACAGGAAAACACAGATTTCCAAAATCTAGTCATATTCCTACAATCTAGGATTTGATCCCTAGAATGTTTCCATTGAGGAAATGAAGTGCATCCTGCATGATTTGATGGGGGATGATCTTATATTCAAATATATGTGGCCACCTTGACCCAAAATTCCTCTTTCCAATTTGAATTTTGACCAAAGATCATGCATGTTGAAAGTTTGAAGAGTTGGTAGAACAATACACAGAAAAAACATAGTTTGCGCTACAAAATCATGTAGGTGACTGTTTTCAACAATTTTGTCCAAAATTATTTTAAAAACTAAAATGAATTCTATAAAAGGATTCTTTAAGACATGAAATTTGACTTCATAACATATAAAATGTTGCAATATATCAGACTTAATCATTTAAACTTCCCCATACTTCATTTTACGAAAAAGGTTTATGCCAAAATGTAATACTCCAAGTGCTTTAGAAAAACACTCAATGCCTCTAGAATTTTTGCTTGAAATATGAATACCCTGCACCTTGAAGAGAACCATTTTCCATATTGTCACTGTAAACATATCCCTCTTTGACAAATTCCATCAATAAACTCTAAAAAACAGAGTATGCTTGTGATAAGAATTTCTTATGTATTTAGCACTTGCTAGGGTTTTTTATCTTCAACAAAAACTGATAAAAAGGTTCATCTATGTTGCTACCATATGCATCTTCCTCTCTTTCTTCCATATGATTCCCTTCTAGCTTTTGACAAGACCTCCAGCATCCTATGTGCTTGAAGGAGTCCACATGGTTAGAGTTTTGCTCAATAAGAGTAGTATCAGTAGGTTCAAACCTGACCATAGAGCCTGACCTCTTCATGGGGATAGGGTCTTTCCTTGGAGCCATTTGATATCCAAGCACCTACTGCAAAGACATCTGCACATAAGAAAATTAGAGAAAAAACACCTAAGGACAAAACTTCCTTGGTTCCCAAAAAACCTTAACAATACTTATTTGATGGCAAGTTGTAGCTTTAGATGAGGATCTCAAGATTTGATGATGATTTAAGAAACTTGAAAAACTTTCTGATATACCTTTTTCACTTCAAAAGTCTTCAAATGCAAAAACAGAGCTTTTTCACGAGTTGGTAGCGCACTTAGTGTTAAAATAGCGCTTTGTGATACCAACTTGTCATAATGAGGAATTATTTCAAAATGGACATCCCTTTGTGATTTGAACTGAAATGATAGATCATTATGGACCATATACGACTAAAACAACTTGTGATTGGCCCTAAAACAATTTCATGACTCAATTAACCACCTAAGACTCCAAATAAAAAAAGTTTTATTTGGGAGCTAACATATGGCACTAATTGGGGATGGAAGCCTCCCTGTGAGGTTCCAAGAACATAGCAGACCCTTTGCCTTTCCGTTCAATCTAAAAACCATGCAACCTGCTCTGATTAGGAGATCAAATCACTCTTAAAAAATATACATCTTGGACTATGTAGTGCCTAGTCCATTGGGTTATGGAGTCATCTAGTATTAAACATGTACAACCATTCCTTTGTAAATCCTCGAGATCTGTCACTTACATTATTTTATTGATGTACTGAGATAAACTCTGCTTATTTATTTAAAAATGAAAACCTTCATACTACAAACCAACTGCAAACTAAAAACAAAAGCTCAATTATTGAGCTTATTCATGTGCACTCCTACTCTAATCAACTGTACTACTTGTTGATCAAGTAAACTCATGCTTCCAATGAATCCATACAAGTAAACTCATGACTAAAAGACTTATTTTTATGCCATTGATTAGAAGATAATAATAAAAGCATAACAGTGACCATAAAACTCTTTCAGGAGATCACACTTCTGTCAAATGCCAGTGGTATGATAAAATCTGAAAACTTAAGAGAGTCTGAGAGATAAGACTCAAGTAAGGTTGCCATAGGGTCTTCAAAACCGAGATCACAATTATACTAATTCAAAACCATTCACTGCTCATGTATGTCTTCCCTTTTTCTTGAAAACAGATGTCCTCCTTGATTTTCCAAGGGAAATTTTTTATCATCACAAATGAAAAATTATTCCTTACCAAAATGATCATATGATGATTGCATAACAGAATTTAAAGAACTCTGATTCTGATAAGATTTAATTATAGAGTTACTTAGGCAATCATCCAATGCTTCTTGCTCAAAATGACTTAGAATATAATCACTGATATGATCTACATCTTGATTTAAAGAAAGATCTGAACAAATTGTCAAATGTTGTGTCAAATTTGACTCATACTTACAGTCTTCCTGTTGTTCCACCTTGAAAATGGATGATCTCTACAAATCCATTTCCTCATGGTTGCTGCAAATTCCCTTTGTCTGCAAATCTGAAAAATGTGGGTTGCCCTTACTGATTTCAATTGGCATTTAACCAACAGAAAACTGATCCTCGGGATTTATAACTAAAGCAATTAGATTTTCATATATACAGCAATCAGAAATAACTGTAGTAGGAGAACTTTCAGCTTCTTCATTTTCCATTTCGAGTTCATGGCCATGTGAAAGCATATCATATTGAATATCATTAGAGAGTTGTTGTAGATTGTGAGGGAGAAATTATTCTCTATTTATAAATTCAATCTCATCATGCAATTCATATTCCTCACAACAATTGTCAAATAAAAACTCATATGAAAAGTACCCTTTGCAATGCTCATTGAATACTCTGTGAAACTCTTTCAAAGATGAAATACTAGGAGGAGGTAATGAGAAATACAACTTACGTGCATCACCATCCAATGAATGCATGAACATATTCATGCAAACATCCTCATGTTTTAGAGCTAATAGATCCATGCACTCATGGAACTTGATGAGGTTTTCTGCAGGATTATCTTCTTTCCTCTCTCTGAAGATAGGCAGAAAATCTCCCCATTATGTCAAATGAGGTACTGGATGTGGGAAACCAGAAACTATAGAGAAGTTGAGAGGTTAAAACCTTCAAGCCAAAATATGTAATATACCAGATATAAAATGTATGCAGAACAGAAATAAAATGCTAGAAATGACAGAAAAACAGTGATATAACCAGAACATTCACCACAATAGCACTGAAATGATAAGAGAATAATAATAGAAATAGCACTTTGAATCTGAAAGCAATGTTCACGTGCCTCTTTGAGGGGGCAACCTCAAGTTGAGTAGAGCTCTATTACAATAATATCCAAGCTGGGGTTCTCATACCCTCGACTCCTATTTATACTAAAAAGAAGCATCTAGAGGAAGATCATTCTAGAAGCGGAAGCTTCTATTAGGTCTTCTTACATCCGCCTTATTCTATTTTATTGAAAGGCCTTATTAATATTGACCTTTATTACATCCGAATATAGTGTTCTACCTATGTGCGGTTTAGGACCCTAACATGTCCGCCCCCTTAAAAATAGCCTTGTCCTCAAGACTTGATATAAGGAAATTGTTGCAGAATGGTATTTGGTTCCCAAGTGGCATATGTTGGAGTTGTATCCTTCCACTAGACTAGCACTTCCTTGATGGTTCTCTGACATAGGTGACACTCACGTTGGTCCAAAATTGCTTCTGGTTGTAGCCAAATGGATCCTTCTTCATCTAACTCTAGAAGGTTGGTTTGAATTTCGAATGGCTGGACAAAGCTAACTGATAGGCTACTTGTCCCACACGCTTGAAAACGGTATAAGGACCATAAAATTTGGGTGCTAGCTTATGATAATGCTCAGCCTTGAGGGAATTTTGCTTGTAAGGTTGCAGTCGAAGAAACACCTGATCCCCTTCTACAAATTGACATTCAGAGTGACCTTGATCTGCTTGTTTCTTCATGCGATTTTGTGCCATGACCAAATTCTCTTTGAGTGTACGGAGAATAGCCTCTCGAGCTGTAAGTGTTAGGTCAACCGCCTAGACTTTCAAGGCACCTGGTAAGTATGAGAGAATTGAAGGTGTCTTCTATCCATATACTGCTTCAAAAGGAGTCATGTGTGTAGCTATATGGTATGAAGTGTTGTACCACCATTCAGCTACGGGTAACCATTGAGCCCACTGATTTTTCTTTTCCGAGGCAAAACACCTCAAATATGTTTCCAAGCACTTGTTGACAACTTCCATTTGGCTATTAGTCTGGGGATGATAAGCTATGCTGAGATGCAATTCGGTGCCTTGTATCTTGAACAGTTCTTGCCAAAAATTCCTTGTGAAAGTTGGGTCGTGATCAGAAACAATAGAGTGTGGCATGCCATGAAGCTTGAAGACCTGATCCATGAAAATTTGAGCCACCGTGGATGTTGTAAACGGGTGTTGAAGGGCGCAGAAATGAGCATACTTGGAAAGGCGATCAACAACCACCGTGATGATTGATTTCTTTCCCGATTTGGGTAAGTCAGTAATAAAATCCATAGAGATATCCTTCCAAATAGCAGGTGGAAACGAGAGAAGTTGTAGTGTGCCTGGAGATTTGATTGTTTCTTCGTTGTTGCGTTGACATACATCACATTTAAAGACAAAATTACGAATGTCCTGTTTCGTATCATCCCAGAAAAAGGAACGTTTGACCCTGTCATAGGTTTTGGTGAACCCGAAGTGCCCTGTTGTGGGTGTAGCATGAAGCTCAGAAAGTACCGTGGATTTAAGCTTTGATTGTTTACTTAAATACAAATGACCCTTGTATCGAAGTTCATCATGGAGCCAAGAGTACCCTGGGGAAGCTGGAGCATTGGACTGCAATTTTTGGATCAGCTGTGAACTTTTGGGATCTTGTAGCCATTCCTCACGAATGGCTTGGAGCCAATCTGGGACAATGAATGAAAGAGAAAAAATGGATCCTTCATCTTCATATTTGTGGGAAAGTGCATCCACAACCACATTGTCTTTGCCTTTATTGTAAATGATCTCATAATCATATCCAAAGAGATTAGTCACCCATTTTTGTTGTTCTGGGGAGGAAATGCGTTGTTCTAGAAAATACTTGAGGCTTTGATGGTCTGTCTTAATTTGGAAATATTGCCCCAATAAATAAGGGAGCCACAAATCAATGGCATGCAGAATAGCCAACATTTCCTTTTCTTTCAGATAGTTGCTTGCTGATAAAGGCCAAAGGTCGACCCTCTTGCATAAGGATAGCACCAATTCCTTTCCCTAAGGCATCACATTCCAACACAAAGTTCTTTGTGAAATCGGGAAGGGCGAGGACTGGAGTGGTGCACGTGGCCATCTTCAAGGTGTGAAAAGCTTGAGCAGCGGCTGGAGTCCAAGTGAAAGAGTTCTTTTTTAGGAGAGTAGTGAGAGGTGCTGCAATCTTCCCATAATTCTTAACAAACTTGCGATAATACCCTGTTAAGCCCAGAAATCCACGCAAGCTCTTAAGAGTCTTTGGGTGAGGCCAGTCTTGCATAGCTTCAATCTTTTTAGGATCCACCCTGATGCCATCCTTGCCAACCAGATGACCCAAGTATTCTACTTCTGAGGCGCCAAAAGCACATTTAGACTGTTTCAGGAAAAGTTGGTGCTGAGAGAGTAGATGGAGAACTCGATCCACATGAGAAAGATGGTCTATCCAGGTTTTGATATA
>JASDQU010212994.1:0-18513 GCA_032191745.1 Picea mariana
GATGAAAATGCACCTAATTCTATCGAAAGGCATTGAAGGATGTGGAAAAAATTCTCCATCATTTCATCCCTCTGTCGCGTGAGAGCTTGCTCAAGCAACAGACTGATAGGATCGTCTACTTCGTCGTTTTTCTTTTCTTCCGCAATTGAGGGTTTCTTGGGTGTGCGAGAGCGATTGTCTTCAAGAGAGATAGGCTAACGACCCAACTTTTTATACTCGAACCTCATCGGGGACATGCACTGAAAAAAAACCGATCAAGAATAGCCTGCTCTGATACCACTGATTCGGATTATTTTTGGCACAAAATGAGATCGGAGATATAATAAAGAAATGCACAGAGATATCGCAGATATTCAATAATATAACAAAAATATATNACACGATTTCTATTAATGAAATAAATGTACAGAGACTGTAAAATACAGAGTGAAAGACTCGATAGAATGGTGGCATCTTATCTCTAAGAAGAGATGTGACGGCTACTCGCATTCGCAAGAAGATGATTACAATGAGGCTCTAAAGGAATTTTTACAATAAAATGGAATGCCAAAAACCCTAGACATTCAAAAACCTAACCCTAGGAGATGAAGCACCAAAAGTCATGTGGGCCCCGTTTGGGTAAGTTGGTGCATCAACTTCCCAAGGTCGTAACTTTTGCATACGATCTCCGTTTTAGGCGTATGATAGCTCGTTGGAAAGGTATCGTTGAGGATATTAATTTTTGGGGTTCAACATGCCTTGGATATCATTGAGAACTTAAATCTCTAAAAACCTTCATTTAGGACCTCAAAATGGCCCCAGAAGTTAAAACCTGCTAAAAATAGTAAATTGCCAAAATTGCCAGAAAACTGTTTTGAGCCATTTGGAAAAGGTGGATAGCCACTGATATCCACTTGGATCATAGAGGTAAGAGAAGAAACTCCTGATTTGGTTGAATCATTAATGTTGAAGAGATTTTTTGTTAAGGAAGAAAAGGAAACTCATGAACCAACACAGGGAAAGGGTTTATTCAGAACCATGTGAAAATCAAAAGGGAAATAATGCAAGGTGGTCATTGATAGTGGCAACATAGAGAATCTAGTTTCAACAGAGATGGTGGAGAATTTGGAATTGCAGAGGATGGAACATCCTACCCGATACAAAGTGTCATGGTTACAGAAAGGAAATCAGATTGTGGTAAGTGAACAATGTAAGGTACAAATTTATATTGATGGTTACAAAGATGAAATAATATGTGATATCATGCCTATTGATGTCTGTCATATTTTGTTGGGAAGATCATGGAAGTATGATAGGAAATTTTTTCATGATGGAAGAAGGAACACATATACTCTTGAAAAGGATGGAAACAAGCATGCATTATTTCCACTGTAAGATGAAGGAGCCAAGGAAGAAGTTATCCCAAGTGTGTTGTTGATGAATGGAAACGAGCCATTGTAGAAATTCAAGAAAGAAGAGGTGGCATAATTTTCTTTGGTAGGTAATCCTAGAGTAGTACTTACCAATACAAATTTAAAAGATTTACCTACTGAAATTCAATCATTGTTAGATGATTTTGTTGATATCATTGTTTATGAGTTTCCTAATGCCTTACCACCTATAAGAAGCATTATCCATCACATATACTTTATTCCAGGAGAAATTATACCAAAGAAAGCTACCTACAGAATGACAGCCAAGGAGAATGAAGAGATCAAAAATCAAGTTCAAGAGTCATTGGATAAGGGATTGGTCAGAGAAATTTTAAGCCCTTGTGTGGTGTCAGTTGTCTTGAGTCCAAAGAAATAATACGAAAGTTGGAAAATGTGTACAGACACAAGAGAAATTAACAAGATAAAAATCAAGTATATATTCCATTTACCTCATATGGATGATTTGATGGACTGACTAAGTGGTGAAAATTACTTTTGAAAGATTGATTTAAAAAATTGATATCATCATATTAGGATGAGAGAGGGAGAAGAGTGGAAAACAAATTTAAAACAAATTATGGTTTGTATGAATTTCTTGTCATTCGTTTTGGCTTGATAAACACACCTAGTATATTTATGAGGCTCATGCATGAAGTCCTCAAGGGTTTTATTGGAAAATTTGTAATTATGTATCTAGATGATATTCTTGTCTAAAGCAGAACAAAGGAAGAACACTTAAGGTTTTTGAAGTTGGTATTGAGGAAATTGCAGTAGGATAAACATTTTATAACTTTGAAGAAATGTTTCTTCATGAAAACAAAGTTAGTATATTTGGGATTTATAATCTCTCATGATGGATTGAATATGGATCCATAGAATGTGAAATCAATCAAGGAGTGGCCTTCTCCAAGGAATATTCATGAGGTAAGAAGTTTTCATGAGTTAGAAAGTTTCTATAGAACATTCATTAGAAATTTCAGTAGAATATGTGCTCCAATAGTTGAGACTATGAGAAAGGAACAACAACCATTCCAACGGCTAGCAGAAGATGAAATGGGGTTTAGATTTTTGAAAGAGAATATCACTGAACAACATATTCTAGTTCTTCCAAATTTTCATAAACTTTTCCACATCAAGTGTGATGCAAGCAGATGTCCATTGGTGTTGTTCTAATTTAGGATGATAAGCCTATTTCTTATTTTAGTGAGAAATTGAATGATTCCAAGAATAAATACTCAACCTATGATAAATAATTTTATGCAATGATACATGCCTTGAAGAAATGGAAACATTATCTAATGCCTAAGGACTTTTTTTTGTATACTGAAAAATCATGCTTTCCAGTTTATAACGAAGTAGAGGAAGTTGAAGCAAAGACATGCCAAATGGGTAGAGTTTATGAAAAAAAATACATTTGTTCGTAACCATATCAGTGAGAATGCTAACAAAGTTGCAGATGCTTTGAGCAAGAGGTGTTTGGTTTTCCAGGAATTTCAAGTGAGTACTTTGGGGTTTGAACATCTCAAATAAATGTACCAAGAAGACCTAGAATTTAAGGAAGCCTATGAAGCATGTGAGAATCTAGTGATCAAAGATATAATTCCTTGGTTAGAGTATATGATTCAAGAGGGATTGTTGTTTAAAGGAATTCAATTGTGCATTCCAAAATTCTCAATGAGGTATAACTTGTTGAAAGAGAAGCATAATGGAGGATTGGCTGGTCACTTTGGACATGATAAAACTTATGCTCCATCAATTTATTCTTATTATTGGACAAGTGTGAGATATGATGTTAAGATATTTGTATAAATATGTAGAATCTGTCAGTATGCCAAATAAAATCATCATAACATAAGTTTATATCATCCATTTCCCATACCAAGTAGGCCATGGGATGCCATAAGCATGTATTTTGTTTTGTGTTTACCTAAAACTCAAAGGGGGAATGACTCAATCTTTGTAATTGTGGATAGATTCTAGAAAATGGCACATTTTGTACCTTGTTATAGGACCAATGATGAAACCTGTATTGCTAATTTATTTTTTAGAGAAATTGTAAGACTGCATGGGTTACCTAGAAGTATAGTTTCAGATAAAGACACTAAACTTGTTGGACATTGTGTAATAATTTGGGAACAAAACTTTCTTTCAGTTCATCCTATCACCCACAAACTGATGGGAAGATAGAAGTGGTAAATATGAGCTTGGTAAACTTACTTAAGACTTTGGTAAGTGAGCATAGAAGTGAGTGGGATCAAGTTCTTCAAGAAGTTGAGTTTTCTTATAATGGCTCACCTAAAAAAATTGCAGGGAAAATTCCATTTCAAATAGTGTATGGTATGCACACAAGGGGCATTTACGAACTTAGAGATCTAGGAAAGGAATAGATGAGAGGTGTTGATGCAGAGGATTTTCTGCTACAATGCAAATGACGCATGAATGGGTTAAGGAACAATTACATGATAACAGTGAGAGGTACAAGAAAAGAGCATATATGAAGATAAGGGAAGTTAATTATGAAGTTGCAGATTAATTTTTTGTCACATTTGAGGAGAGATAGATTTCCAAGGAATGAATATAATAAATTGAAGTTGAAGAAGATAGGACCCTACTGAATTTTGAGAAAAGTTGCAGCTAATACCTATGAGATTGAGTTACCACCTCATATTGGAATTTCACTAGTATTTAATGTTGCATATGTATATCCTTATAGAGGACCTAAATTAGAGAATGAGGATGATCAAAGGAATTTTGAACTAGTTCAGTGGATGAAGCAATTACCTACAACAAACTAGTTGCAAATGGAGAAGATTCTTGATCAAAGGATTGTCAAGAAAACCATGAAGCATGATTATTATGATTACTTGGTGAAATGGAAAGGTCTTACAATAGAATATGCAAATTGGATGAGTGTTGTAAAGATATAGAAACATGGAAAACAAGTTGAATACAAATGGACAGGAGTCCATGAATATTTTCTTTTCTAGGAATCTAATGCAGGAGCATCAACTAGGTTAATTTTGAGATTGACCCTAGGGTCACAAAATTTACTTAAGAAATTGGTTTCCTAATATTTTTTATTTGCATTTGTAATAATTGTATAATATATATCTATAATATATCTTCCTTAAGTTAGTTTTGATAGGTGTTAAGTTTGTTGCTAAGTTTTAGGAGCATTTTCTAGATTTGGGTTTTGGATTTGGGTTTTGTTGAGATAGCTCAAGATTAGTTGGTTTGTGAGCTACCCAAGAGATGCAAGATATAGTTTTGTATTTTGTAATGAGTAGTGGTGAGCCCGTGTGAGTTTTATTGTGTGAGAGTGAGTGTGAAAATTTCTTAGAGACCGAGAAGGAACAATGCATTCTTGTTGTAACCTTATACCTTCAAAGGGTTTTAATGAAAGATCAAATTTTGTGAAATTGTATTTCATGTGTATTTTTTTTTAGATTCTGCGTATAAATTATCTGGGTAGAGCGGAGGATTGTTTTTTGTTGTAGGCTATTACAAGCAAATTCCTGACACAAGTCTGAGCTAGACTGAAGTTCCCGACAAGAAGAATCGACCCTTTGTTGTGTGAATAGATTGGGATCGATCCAGCTCCAATTGGGCACATGTAGAATATTTTCTACAGTGTAGGTGAATGGACGACGATGTGGATTTAATCGAACAAGGAGATCGAAGGTGGATCTGAAATGCAGGATTGGTGAAGTTAATGAGATCAATGCTGCAATTAAACCCTAATCGATGTTCTAGAGTGGAAGAAGTGGGTCTTATTTCGTCGATTGTAGTATATCATCAGGACAGTTGAATGTGTGTTTTTTCTCTTTGATAAATCTCACAACGACACATATGTTGTCGGTTCGGGACAATTGAGCGTTATATTCCTCCCTAACAAGAAAACAATGACAATGATGCCTATGCCTAAGGAAGAGTGCTTGGTCATGTGACTAAGAGAAGCTTGGAACCAGAATCAAAGGGGTGCTAAAGGTAACCATGAGTTTATTGGTGCCTAATAAATAGGTTTGAAACTTTTTTAGTGAAGGATCTGAGGCTGAGTAAAGGAGTCGGGGGCAACCCAAGTCTGAAGTTGCCAACAAAGTTATTTGAAAACTTTGTCGAGAGGAAATTGAGCTTGGTAGGTCTGTATCACTTAGTGTACCACCACTATCAATAATTAGTGTTATTGATATCATCAAAGATAAAATTATTGGGGCTATCTAATCATCACACTCTAATGTATCACCATTATGAATTTTTAACTCACCATCTAATCAAATATACTGAAGTCTTTAGAGGTTTTCTTTTTTGTCACACCAATATCCCATGCTTCATTACTTTAAGATCAACATTATTAACATCTTTAAAATAATAAATTCATGTTACCAAGTTATCAATTTCATCACAATCATGAACATTATCAAACATCAAATCAATTGCATTAGTTGCATTGAATATTCACCTATAAGAGACATCGTTATTAAGTGAAATCATTGATCGACTAATATTAATAATATCAGTTATGAGAAGCATACTCATTTAGAAACTAATATTATTAGAGTGATCAATAATTCATCACCACTATCAATCATTAAATTGGTATAATCAATATCCAAATATTATTATAAATTCGATCATGGTTAATTCCACCAAACCATCATCAACCTACTTGCACATCAACCAATTAAATCTCATAATTATCATCACCAAACTCCAAATTGATTACACATTATTAATACTATCATGTTTTTTTGTCATGCATCTAATTATCATCACCAAACTCCAAATTGATTACACATTATTAATACTATCATATTTTTTTGTCATGCATCTACCTATCAACGTATTTTTGCATGTCCTCCTATCATTAATATTGCCATTAACCAATAAATGCCATCGAATTATTTCCTTATCCAATTAAATTCTCAAAATTAACAATCATAATTGAACATAATTCATGGTTATCATTGTATAAAATCACACCATGAATGCCATTAAACATCATTGTTAATTACATTCTTCAACTTATTCTTAGTTCCTCTATATCATTTTTGTATCATGGTCATATGAATTATCATCAACAACATCTTTGAATCATTTAATCCTCAAAACAATTATGCACTATTGTTTGCCAACTAATTATCTAACCATTATTGCAACATACAATCAATAAGGTAAAAGTCTCATAGCAATAACCCTTGATTTGAATCGTTATATTACCATTGAATATATTCACTGGATTGGCATCCCACTTAACCAAGTTTTCATTAATATGATCATGAATAACTATATTATCCCAAGTCATCAACTTAATGTCCATTATCTTCTATACATCAATCAAGTTTGACAAGGAAAAAGGGTAAGGCTTGAGATCCATGATCCATATGTCTATATTCATACCTATAAATCACTTATGAAATGAATACATGTAGGGTTCATCAAGTTCTCAAGCTATGTAGGAACATGGTAGATGCAAGATTTCACATAGCTATGAGAAATTTCTAAGATTAATTATACCATCATTTTGGATTCTAGGAAAGGGGTATTTCACAAATATTAAGGTAGCTAGGTGGGGCACAATAGGTCTTGAGCATAATCTAAATCATGTGCAAATTAACCAAAAAGTAACTAAATTAGGGCACACACATTAAGCTTATTTCTACATTTCTTTTGTCTAACATACATATCAAGCAAACAACTCAATCAAGTTTAATTAATCACATAATGAAACTAGATGCATTAAGGCTATCATTTATCTATTTCAACAATTAAAATCATATGATAATAACACAATTAACTAAGTGTTTTAAAAAGAGTGAATTAACAACTATCTCAACTTTAGAATTTAACAATGATAATAAAATAAATAATGCTTGACAATTAACATATAGCAAGAATTAAATGAAATTAAATCAATGCAAGTTACATGTCAATAAGCAACTAGAATTGATGATTAGATTAATTGTATTTCCTAAGATGACACTCAATATCTAGTGTAATAATAACTAGCACAGTCTCTAAGTCGCGGCTGGAAAACGTCGAAAGGTATCGGCTGTAAAATTCTAAGCCCAGTAAAAACCTCGTAGTAAAATTCACTCGCTGACATTTCGTCAAATGCCATGCCTGACGCGTGGTGGCTTTTTATTTTTTTAAGGCCCCAAATGAATGCACCAGGCTCTCTCTCTCTCTCACGTCGAAAGGTATCGGCTGTAAAATTCTAAGCCCAGTAAAAACCTCGTAGTAAAATTCACTCGCTGACATTTCGTCAAATGCCATGCCTGACGCGTGGTGGCTTTTTATTTTTTTAAGGCCCCAAATGAATGCACCAGGCTCTCTCTCTCTCTCTCTCTCTCTCTCTCTCTCTCTCTCTCTTATACACAACACCTACAAATATTGTACATCACAACTAATTAATATAGTATCAGGTATCAATATATATAATACCTAGCATACATGATAGCACATATACATTTACATGTATATGTATACACATTGATCATATAACCCATTAATATGTTATAATATCTCATTTATTAATACAACATATACAATACTAAAATTAATATACTATAGTAAGAGTAATGTAGCTAACAATTTACTTAGAAATTATCAACTTTATGAATACTAAAATCTATTCAATATAATGAAATCAATGAAAGAAACACTAAAACTAGTACATTAAAATTGATTTTATTTATTGTACAAACACTAACATCAAAACATTATATTAAAAAAATGTAGCGAATAACCTAGTCCATTCTACTATATTAGTATTCATGGTAAAAACATTGGAATTAATACACTATTAATTTTATTCATTGTATATTTTCAATATCAATCACACATGCCTCATATATAGTTAGTTTTCCCCCCACATATATATATATATATATAAAAGTAAATTGTTAAAATAGCAAAATTGATGAACAAACCAAATATCTTAAATAACTTTAAATCAAATCACAGAAATTCATAATGGCTTGAATGGAGACTTATGGGAGCATTGATTATAAAGCTAGTTATCCAGTAAAATGATGTCTTTAATGAAATGGAAGGAAAGACAGGTAGAATGATATTTGGGCTTGAATGGAGACTTATTGGAGCATTGATTATAAAGCTAGTTATCGAGTAAAATGATGTCTTTAATGAAATGTAAGGAAAGACAAGTAGAATGATATTTACATAATAGATGGAGGGAAGAAAAATGTTCCGTTAACTTGAACAAAATATATATTTATTTTGTGGGAACTTGGAAGGTTGGAAATTATATATATATATATGAATGAGAGATTTTCATACTTGTGATTATATAAGTATGATTATATTTTATTGAAATGTATTAGTGTTAAGTGGGATGATGATTGTAATTGTGATTATATTTTATTGAAATGTATTAGTCTTAAGTGGGGTGATGATTGTAATTGTAGAATTAACTTGCTAAAATTAAAGATGGAATGACAACAATAAAATGAAGATATTGGTAGTGGTTATTGACTAGCACAGCCGTGAGTACTCACGGTTGGTGAACGTCGAAAGGCTTAACGTTGGGTGGCATTTAAAACGCAGGCAAAACCTGGCATGGAATTGAAAAGCGGAAGCGGAATCGTGGGTAGAGGAAGCGGAATCGTGGGTAGAGGAAGCCATAAGCATCTGCCCTGGTTAAAAAATGACGGCGCACTACAAAACGTTTTAATTTGCATCCAATTCCACACCAATGAAATGGCAGCAGTTCACATCCACGCGGCCATACGCATCTGTCCAGTTTATTAATCATTGTTGTTATTTCTTAATCACTTAACATGGCAATCTGGTGATGAGCAAGTAATTTTTTAATTTTATTTAGTAAATGTGAAAAAGTAATCACATAAACGGGCGTCTTTATAAATGAGAGGAAGTTAATTTATCAAAATCTCATCCATTGATTAGAGAGGACGACGAAGAATATGTCAGCATCTTCAATTGCCAACCCTAGGATTGAAATTTATGATTAAAAGGTGATTAATTATGCCCATTGTCAATAGGTATACACCTTTCGGTGTAAATATTGATATAAAATGAAGATATTGATAGTGGTATTGAATATTGATTTGGGATTTGAAATGTTAAAATTTGTTGAGAAATTAAATGTATATTCAAAGATGAAGAATGTACAATTTAATTTAAAATAGAACAATTATAAGATTGAAATAGGATTTGCTAATTTTATTCAAGCATTTAACTTTGATAAAAATCCTAAAAAACTAATAAGATATAGATCACAAGCATTTAACTCTAATAAGAATCTTAAAAAAACTAATAAAATAAAGATCACAATTTAGTATATTATAGTAAATATTATATGGATTTGTTTGGTTTTCCTAAATTTAATACATGTTTGTTTTTTTTTTTTTAATTGTAAAATAATATATATTTATTCTTTGTTAACTAATATTATTTTATTTTTGTTTTATAATAATTATTTTGTTTAATAGACATGTTCCATATCATCACATGATAACTTGTGTGGTTACGGCTTCATTATCTCCCTTAAAACCCTATAATTATGGTCTTAGTTAACACTGATCTCTCATGCATGAAATTGTAAAAATGTGGTGTAATAACTGAACCTTCTCCTCTTCAAGAATAAATCAAATTTTAAGATAATAGTAAACAATTTATACGGTTGGTTGTTTAACTGTTTTAAGTTTTAGTTTTTTTAGTTGGAATTGGGTGACATAAATGTGTGTGAAATCACTATTTTTTGTTATTTAAAACCTATTTTTGAATACAGAAATGGATTCAGCTTGCTAAAAAACTAAAAAACTCCTTTAACACTTGAATTATAAAGAAATAATCACTCAAATTTGGAAATATAATAATTTCTCACTAAATTTCTAACAAATATCTGGTAAAAAAAATAAAAACCTAGAGAAAAACCAAAACATAAGACATTTAGACTACGATTTTTCATAATAAAAAGAGAATCACATTCATATTAATTATATTTTACAGTACTTAGATGGGATGTCAATATGTCAATAATGTGGACACGGCGTCCATCCAAAAGCGTAGACACTTGACACTCTTCTCTTTTCTAGAGGTCAATTGTTGGTGTGATTTTTATTCTCTAGGCTCAGTGCATTCACTGGTAGTTCATTCTACAATGTATAATGGCGGATACATTTAGAAGGTTTAGTACAGAAGTCGTGATTGATGGTTGCAGTCCAGGATACATTTATTTGATTGAATTTCATAGTCTTTTACCATGGGGGATTGAAGACTTCAAGGGTGTACCCAGAACCATCTTGGACTGCAACCATCAATCATGACTTCTCATGCAAAAAAATGGGCCTAAATCCAGTCAAATTTTTAGGGGTAGTCTGCTTTTTGCATGGATCAAATTTTCAAAGTTTTGTGCATTTCAGAACCTTACTCCAGGGGTTTTTTCCCATTTTAAACCAACTCAGATGCTCAAAAAATCTATCAAAGTTTTGGATTGACCAGAAATTTAAAAGAGGACCGCTAGAGAACCTGCTGAAAAAATAACTCAGAAGGAAGATTGCTCCCGAGTTAGCCCACTCCAATAAAAAGTAGAGACGATATACATTCCATTGTTTTCTAGATTTTAAAGCTCCTCCACTCCTTCTGAGTCCATATTTGATTCATTCGCTCTTTTGAGTCTCTGCTTCTTGTTAGCATGCCTCGCGAAAGGGGCAGGGTGCATCAAGGTAGTGGGGCCTTTCTTGATCTTAGTAGAAGGAAGACAAGCTCTACCCCAATGGACAGTGATATCGATATCCAAAACCAACGAATTCAATGGATCAAGGGTAGACAGACATCCAGGACGATATCGAGTCCCGGGGTTGTATGGTAGAATTGGAAGAAGCGCCACTGGAGACGATTATCGATTCATCCAATGTTCTTCTAGAACTTGACGCGAAGGCAATAGAGGACCTACTAGCCACTACTCTACTTCTAGGTGACAAAGAAGACACCCATTTCAATCAGGATGGAAGAGGCTTCTATGAGCATGAGCATGATAATGAAGATAGTGTATATTTTAATGACAAAAATAAGCAAGATAAAATTTATGTCAAACACTTAGAAACCTAGAAATAATTTTCTTGGATGAACTTCATAAATGCCTCAAACACACATTCAAAAACTACCATAAGAAGGAATACACATAGCTAAGAAAATATGAAGCAAAAATAAACACAATGGAAAACAACCCATAAAACTCAGAAATTTAGGCTAAAGCCAGGGAAAACCCAACGAGAGAGAGAGAGAGAGAGAGAGAGAGAAATTATTATTCAACTTCAAGAAAGTACAGTACAGCAGCAAGATCACATTTCTAGCAACGAGAAATCACTTACAGCACCAAACAATCCCACGAAATTCTGCCTTGATTTTTGTGCCAAGTTCGTACTGCTGTACGACCCTCCCAGAAATGGAAGCTCCTCGAAAGCATAGCCAGCTGTCTATTGTACAGATTGTTCTATATGACCCAGCAGCACAAAATAACCTCGAAATTTGTGTGAAGCCCTGCCTCAAAATCTGTGCCCTTTCCTCTTGTTATACGAACTGTACGGATCTGTACAATACGACCTCCAACAACAAAAAAATAACTCAGCCGCAAAACATAAATTCTTTCATTGGGATTTGTGCCCTATATACCTTGGAAACTATGCCCTCTTTTCTGCTCACTTTCCTCTCTCAAGCTTACTCAGAAAATCTCTCTCAATCACCTCATCTAGTCTTCTCGATGTGTCTTGCACACTAACCAATGCATTCTTTTATAAATATGAAAATGACGTTTTCCCTCCAAAGTGTCTTTTCACCTTCCCCAACCCTAAATCCAAAGGCCAAGATTAGATCTTGCCTTTTTCAAGATCAAGGGTCATGATCCATTCCCTCCAAAATGAATCACTTAAAATATTAAAGTGATTTCACTTTATTACATAAGTGCTTTATGAAATAAATTCACTTTAAAATTAGAAGGTACACTTTATTAAAATGTCACTTTAATAAAATAACCACTTTCTAACAACTTTATAAAAACCCATTACAAAGTTAAGTGCCTGGTAGTGTAAACATAAGGTTACATCTACATACAAGAAAGAACATGTGGAGTACCTCCCGAGCTAAAAAGATAACACTCCCTCTTAGCGAGGTATGTACTCGCTGCCACCTCCATCATCTAGTCCCATCACACTGTGCTTTGTAGGATCTCCCTCTGAACCTGGAGCCATCCTGAACACCTGCACAAAACCCAAACTAGAAGATTTTCTCCTGGAAACATCTTGGAACCTTGAGCTCACTTCATTTTGAGCATTGGTACGATCAACCTAGTTGAGCCTTCTACCAGTGCTCAGAAGAGACTCGTTCTCTTCTCTTGGAATGCAAGACTGAATCCTTGGTGCCACCACAGTCTCAGGAGCCTCCTCACTCTCCTCATCCGACGTTGAATCATACACTCAAGTTTGTCCTCTCAACATATACAACATGTCCACCTGATTAGCGATCAGTTGTAGTTGCAACAGGTCCACTCCCTGCCTGTACATAAAGGCATGTTCCCTCTTGAACAATACAGAATATCCTACATCCTCCAAGGCTGAGACTAAGAGCAAGTTAACCCTCAACCCTAGAACAAAGAGAACTCTAGAAATCTCCAAGAGTCCCCCAAACTCAAGTTGGAATCTAACACTCCCAACTTCATGTACAACTCTCACCATTCCACCTTCATTTACCACTTGTCGACCAGGACCAATCTCTGTGAAATCTAGAAATACTCGCCATATTCTCGTCATGTGGCAAGAAGCTCCACTATCCATAATCCATCTGATATCACCTTCAAATCCTTCGTTGTCAACACTGGAAACTAGGGTCACCAAAGAAAATTCCCTTTCGTACTTTGAAGCCAAGTCCTCCATGGATGTTGTAGCAGTTGTCTTAGGCCCTTATGGTTCCTTCTTCTTCTTCTTCCTCTCAGAACAACGAGAGGAAAGGGTGCCCCAACTGGTTACAACAATAGCATCTGACTTTACTCAAGACCCTTCCATAACTTCGTTTCTTATTTCTCTTTGCAGTAAGAGAAACATTCTCATCAGCTCCATCTGTCTTCTATTCACTACTATGAGATATTTCCCAGATCTCCTCCTAAGTGAAATCATCCCTGAGTCTGCTCTAATCTGGTAGCTTCTCATGGCCCACCACACACTTCAAAAAGACTTCCCATTCTTTGGTGAATCCATTTAAGACTATCCTCACCAACTCAGAATCTGTAATGACCTCTCCAACAGCTACCAGCTCATCTTTTACTTGAGCCACATGGGTAAGATAAGAAGAGACACTCTCTTCCTTACCCATCTTGGTATCATGCAACTTATCCTTCAAGGCCGTCTTTCGGTTCTCATTCTTCGCCTCAAACAAGTTCTTAAGTACATCCCACATCTCCTTGGCAGTATTTTTATCAGCTAAGTGTGGGATAAGGTGATCCTTCACCCCATCTGGAATAATCCTCTAAGCCTTGGCTTCATTGACCTCATGCAATTCCAAAGCAACAAGATCTATTACGGGAACTTCCACAACAGAGTTGACATAGTTATAAATTTTGTTCTCCTTAAGAACAGTTGACAATCGGACCTTCCACTGCAAATAGTCAGAAATACCATCCAACCGATCCTCATATCTAATGCTTGCAGCCATATTCCCTGTCACAACTCAAGGAAAAAAATCACACCCTTTCCCTCTTCAACGTTTCCCAAAAATCACACTGCCCACTGTCACTCAGAGACAAAGTTTTGATACCATGTAGATTTTAATGAAAAAATTGAGCAAGCTAAAAATTTTGTCAAACACTTAGCAACCTAGAGATAAATGTCTTGCATGAACTTCATAAATGCCTCAAACCCACATTCATAAATTACCATAAGCATAAATACACATTTCTAAGAAAATATGCAACATAAATAAACACAATGGACAACAACCCATAAAACTCAGAAAGTTAGGCTAAACCCAAGGAAAACCCCAATGTGGGGATGTAATGATCCCAAGCCAATAATTTTTTTCACTTGAAACCACTAACTACCTGTATTGTGTATGATGTGCAGGTGACTCATTGAGTTGTCCAGTTATTAAGTGTGTTCATACAAGATTCATCCAACACATTAAAGATCACAATAAATTCAAGATATAGAAACACAAGCAAAGATCTGACCTTTTATTATAAGAAGCATGGAACCAATACAATAGAGGGACGATCTGGAATAATCTTCAGATGGTCCACTAGATAAGAAATACGAGCTACTACAAAATGCTCTGTCGATACAAAAGAAGCCTCCAAAGGCTGAATGAGAGATGAATATCAATACAAGTAGATTTGAATGTCGATTCCTCAAGCTGGAAGATGCCATGCTCCACTAGAAGGATAGAACCCTCAATAACTTGACCCAACTGCAAGTAGACTCCAAATGAGCCCATACTCTTCCAACTGATAGATCTGGGTGATAGGAACACCCTCCTAAAATCTCAATTCGAAAGGCTAAGGAAAAATCCTCCAAACCCTAAATCCTCTAATGAAGATGCGCCCTCCTGGATGCCTGGAACCCTAGGTGGTTCGGCCCTGATGAGAAATGTCTCGAAATGCCCTAAAACTTCCCAGGAATGTAGATCGAGCTATGGAAACCTTGTAGGAGAAGTTTCAGACTCAGATTCTAGTTGAAGCTCTCTAGATCTGAGATTTACTAAATCATAGGACGTCCCCTTTGTCTCCAAGTCATCCCAATCTGAAGCTAAATATCTTATGGTGATAACTCTCCAGAAAAACCCTCAAAATGATGTTTGTGCCCCTGCAAGTAAAACCCAAGTGACGGAATGGCCGAAGGCTCTCCTGATCATCTGGATCGAACCCTTCTCTAGGTGATGGTGCACCCTTGCTAGAAACTCAAGAACAATACGACCCTACTATCTTCTGAATCGCTAGGTGGAAATATGCTGAGTGTAGAATGGTGTGGAGGAGTCTTTCGTCCCTGAGACCAAGCTGTGGAACAAGGTGAGTGGGTCTCTCACCATTGAGTTGCTCACAAGGGTTTGTACAGCAAAACCCCCAAACTATATGCTCAAGAGAAATAACAAGCAATATACCAAATCCAGAATGAATAATAGGTGCGCCCCAGTCTTCTATTTATACTTTTCCTTCTATTCCTCTGTTGAGTTAGATTAACTCCCAGGGTTAACTTCTATTCTTTAATTGAGCTATCTTTTATTCCTTTTAACCTTTTTCTTTAAGTCAACTTAAGAATATAACCTTAGTCTAGTTGACTTTCCCCCTCAGTGTGAGACTATGACCTAATGGGAATGCCCAGGCCAATGAGTCTCCTCATCACCTCTTTATCAAGAGGTGGGGGACATTACAGTCTTCCCTACTTGAAATTGCTTGTCCTCAAGTAATTCCAAACCTGTTTCTCTTACCACGTGCTCCTTTTCCCATGTGGCATCCTCAATGGGTAAATCCTTCCATCTAATCAGGTACTCCTTGATGCTTCGGTTTCTGAGCCTCTTCTCTCGGACCTCTAATATCTCCTCTAGAATCAAAACAAGTTGTCCCTCCTCATCCATGGGAGGTAATACCTCAATGGGTCTGATGTGTTGGCTGAGGGATTTCTTAAGGCATGAGACATGGAAGAGGTTGTGTATTTTGCTGCCCTATGGAAGTTCCAGCTCATAGGCTACGGCCCCTATATTCCTGCTGAATCTGTAGGGGCCAAAGAAACGTGGTTGTAGTTTATCTGCTCCGCTCCCTTTTATGGAAGCCTGCTTGTACGGTTGGAGCCTTAGGTAGACCAGGTCACCAACCTCAAAAGTACGATCAACTCTATGCTTGTCTGCTTGGAGCTTTTGTTGTTTCTGTGCTTTCTGTAGATGATCCTTCAGCTCCTTTAGAATGTCTTGGCTCTGTTGTATCCAATCCTATACCATAGGTTCCCTACTGTCACCGAAAGCAATCTCCCCAAAATATAAAGGATCGTAGCCATACAAGGCCCTGAATAGTGACATGCCTATGGACGTATGTTGGGTGGTGTTGTAGCAATACTCTACTAAGTGCAACAATCTAGCCCACACTTTTTGTTGTCCCGCCACATAATTTTTGAGGTAGCCTTCCACCCACTTATTGATTATCTCTGTCTGTCCATCCATCCGGGGGTGATAGCTGGTGCTAGGGGTAAAAACCGTACCAACCAATCTGAATAATTCCTGCCAGAATGTACTCATGAACCTTCTATCTCTGTCGCTAACAATGGTCTTGGGTAGGCTGTGCAACCTGAAAATATCCCTACAGAACAGTTCGGCCACCTGTGTTGATCTAAAAATGAAGAAGACTTGTATTCTTGAAAATATTTGCAAGTAAAATTTATGTGTTAAAATGAAAATGGATCATCTTTGCAACACAATTTTTAATAGGATTTACTCATTCAAGATGCATATAAACAACAACATAATCAATGAACAGAAAGCACTTAACACAACAAATGATAAAGGAGTTCACCCCTCTCTTGGGCTACATCTCCTGGTCCAGCTTCCAATGGATCATTTGTATTATTTTCTCAAATTTCTCAAAAATGTTCTTTACAATGCTCAAAATGCCAAATAGACTACTCCAATGGCTTCACAACGTCCAAAAACCCCTAGTTGGGCTTTTTCGGCACCTTGTTTGCCAAAAAATGAAGAAGATAGGCTTCCTGGAAGTCCCCTCTTCAAGCTTGTTGTCTCTGCATCTACAAAACGCACCCCTGTTGGCTCAACCTAGCCCACACGCATATTTAAGCGTAAAAACCTAGCACCGAACTCAATCGTGTGAACCATGCAAACTGTAGGACAGTTACGAGCGCACCTAGCCCCTAACCGTGAAGGGCTAGGTCGTATGACCCATGCGTCCATGTGCTAGCATTAACATAGGCTCCCGTTACATAAGCCAATGGTCAAAGGCCAAATGGCAGGTCGTTGATATAACCGTTGGAACAAACACAACCGCGCACGCGTGCCCATATGATATAGTTGTGGTTTATATGTAACATATCGTGCGACCAAGGGTTGGGGCTAAGCGCCGGCCCGGTCACGCCCCAAACCACACGCATATACAAACATATATATATATATATATTGCACCATATATATAACAAGGAAAAACTGGTGGCGTGCCAGTTGGCATCTCTTTTCCAAGTCTTTGCCCCTGCCCGGAGGTCGCCTGGTCGACTCCAGCCAATGACATAAGTTTTAAATCAATAAATGGATGACACATGGCGGCCATTGACTGGGCCACGTGTCGTCATTCCATTCGCTGCCAAACATGCCAAGTCACTTGCCAACTATCTGAATGCCTATCTTCCATGTGTCATACGGCATGCCATGTGTCATACGGCCTACCACGTCAGCGTCCGTACAGACTGTACAGTCAACAACCCTTTTTTTGCCTGTTTGTAAATTTGAACAGAATGCGATATCTCTCGCTCCCGACGTCCGTTTGAACCCAAACGAGTTGTGTTGGGTTCATAACGACAAGGCCTACACTCTTGTTTTATTTGAAGCAATTCTGAGCAATTTGAATTTTTTAGCAAAATTTGATCCCCATTGGAAAGCTTTTGGACCTCCAAAAGACTATTTTCAGTCTATTTGAAGATGAGGGTATAGTTCCCTCACTCTTCCAACCTTAATCCACTTGGCTTTGCTTGGATTTATTCCTTTAAGACCAACTCGAAGATACTCCACATTTCCTCGTTTTGAAGTTTGCATTCTCCTGTCAAGGATGGTATCTTCATGCAGTTCTGTAAGATATTCTGGGGAAAAATCATCTATAGAAGGAATCTGAACATGCTCTCCATGATCATCAATCAACAGAGGCTTGTACAATTTCAAATTCTCAACATTAACAACTGCATACATTTTCATATAAGGAGACAAATCTAAACGAAAGGCATTGTTACCAATCTCGTCGATAATATTGAAAGGACCATATCGAATCGGTTTCAATTTTTTGCCTTCTCCTTTAAGCCTCTCCTTACTGATGTAAAGCCAAAATTCATCTCCAACTTGGAAACTGTGATCAACACGATGCTTGTCATGT
>JASDQU010212995.1:0-17380 GCA_032191745.1 Picea mariana
TGTGTGAGTTAATCTAGAAAAAGTAGGAAACTATCCTAGATTGAACATGTGGGCATGTGTGGGCCCGTTACAAACCTTTAAACTCTCCTAGTTTTCTGATCTAAGAAAGCAGAAATTCAAACACTATTCTAGCTTTGTTGACATGTGGGCATGTATGGGCCCGTTACAAGAATGCATTTGAAAAATGAAACTAAGAGGGGTCTCAAAAAGAGTCGTTGTCCTCTCCTAAAAGTTTTGAAATTTTAAGGGAGATGAGATCGTTTTCACAATCTTTTTCTGATTCTCAAGATCACCTGAGGGCGCGAGAGAAGAGCATACTCAAGATTGTTACTTGCAACTTCTAGTCCCGAATGTGAGTTTAGATGTGATTACAATTTGATGTTCCACTTAGATTATGAATCAAAACAATCCATCCACGTGGCAAAAAGAAAAATAAGGGAAAAATGATTTTAATCCTCCTAAGTGCCTATGTTTGACTATCCCCTTTATAAGTTGAGGGGTCTAAGTGGTGCAGTATTTTGAGAATGTATACATCATTTTTGAAAAGAAAAAATCGCATCCAAAACCTTTACAATGAAAAAAATTTTAGTCAAATGCGCGGCTGTTAGCATGGACAGGTGCGCGTGTGCGCGCGGACTGTATCAAAGAACCAGAGCGCATGCGCGTGTCTGTGGGGTGGAATACCCACGCGCTTGAGAAAAATCACCGATTCTCAAGATTCTGCTGTGAATCAACCGGTTAACAGGTCAGCGAAAGCTGGTTTGAATCCCTGCAAGTTAAAAACGACAAAAGGAAAGTGAATTAAACCCAATTGAGGGAGGATTTGATACCTTGGCTCCCCAGTGGAGTCGCCAGTCTGTTCGTGGTCAAACAGTCACCAGGTGAGCAAAATGGAGACCGCTCTGCATGTCCTGTTGGGTTCATCAGGATAGAACGTATGTGGCAGCAAAGGGGTTAACAGAAAACAGAAAACAAAACAGAATACAATCTAACTACCAACTGAAAGAAAATAACAATTCGAAAATAAACAAAAACATCAAACATGAGACAAGGGAGTCATCAGTGGTTTCAAGGCTTGGTATATTAGTGAAACCAGAGCACACACTGAAGACAAAGACAGGGGTTCCCTCTCCCTCCAGCGGAAGGTCCTTCGGAGCCCTCAACACAATGCTTTCCTTACAAAATGAATAGAACTGAACTGAGTGGTGAAAGAACTCTGGGTTAGGCCGCTGATGGATGGCTTGTCAAAGACTGAGCTCTGAAACATCTGGACAGCATAACATTTCTTTGAATTCTCTGCTAAAATAGTGAGTCTTCTTGGCTATTTATAGCATTTTCTAGGCGGTCACGTAACCAACTTCTGGCGTAAACACGGACCTGTTTAGGGTTCACTTAAGCCATTAATTCACCAAATTTGCAGAGCCAACCCTGATCTGAGGGTCAAATAATCTTGGGGGTCAGTCCATAGGCAGTCAGTAGGCCGACTTAAGCAATTAATGTGCCGTATTAGCAAATGCGCGTCTTTTTGTGTGGACAGTTGCGCATCGGGCGCGCATGCACGCGTGATACGTTTTTGTCCCGCGCATACGCGCGCGCACCCTATTGCTGTAACGCGCCCTTCAATTTTTGGTTACTTTGTATAGTTTTTGACCCTTCTGGAATGCTGTGAACTTAATTCAGTGCCATGAATGACTTCATTGCTGTTTTGATGATGTGGAGTTCTTGTCGCCATGTGCAAACAAAATTTCAATGATAACAGATTGGATTGTGAAGAGGCTAAACTTTGTAGTATGAGAGATCACTTTGTGGCATTGTTTTGGTGGGACAATAGTTAGAAGTACCTCTTTTATTGTATAGTTGACCCCCAAGAGTAACAATGACACTAGGAGGTTGAGACTCATAAACAACATCATGCCTCCACATATATGTCTTGCCTAATAGAAGATCATAGACTTACAGTGGGAAAACATCACAATATACCTCATCCTTGAAGGGCTTGATGTCGTAGGACATTGTGTTACACATTATTTTGGCCACCTTCGTGATCACCAGACAAGATGTGTTCATGTTCCCTTAAAATATTAAAAGAGACTTTCTCCATGGGAAAATTCATTTGATTTCCTCTGCCAAAAACCATATGAAGGAAGGTCATCACACCCTGCTATATTCATGGGGTCTGATGATGCTTGATCGTCGCATGCTACAATATACCTGGACTGTGACATCGTCACAGGCTGCCAAACATGTAGGGTGTGGTGATGTTTTAAACTTGAGAAAAGTCAAATTTCATGAATGTTCTAGAAGGGAATCTTCTAGAAGATGAGGTGGCCTCTGATTGGTTTAGATCTTAATCGCTTCTCTGATTTGGTGGGATCATCCTAATCTTCTCATCCATCTCTCTTTCACACTATATAAAGGGGGATATCTCATGGAAAATGTGAAGGTTGAATAGGCTAAGAATTGTATGGGGAGTTCTACTTCATATTGTACTTGAGGGCTTCATTTTAGTTCATCAAGTCAAATTGTGGATCTTCTTCATTCAAGGCATTGAAGCAAAGGTGTGTGTGTTGGAGAAAAGAGCCATCAAAAGGGGACCTTGCAACATCAAGGCATGGGTTGTATTCTCCACTTTCTATTTCACTTAATAAAGTAATGCATTTCTTCCCTATATAAGCATCTCGTCTTCTATTGTATAATTCCTTGATCATATACATGGACTTCATTAGAATGTATGTATCATTGTTCCCTTCGTTGTTGGTTTGTGATTCTTAGACACGCTTACCATTTTGCAAACAAAAGGAAGGAGCTATAAGGACAAAACTAGTGAGGACACACATCGTTTAAAAGGTATTCCACTTGTAACTCATCAAACTAGTTCACATGATGATGAAGTTTAAGGAGAAGTGTGCATTATGTTCTGTTTTGTTCTAGTTTCTAGTGGGATCTATGGAGATCTGTTTATGTCCACATTTACCGATTAATCCAATGAAACAATTGGTGACCATACTGGGGATGCAAATTTATTTTTGTTTTTTGCTTTGTATTTTCTTTTATCTTGCCTTATTTTGGTTGAATTCACTCTCTGAGTCTGTGGGTGATTCATCTAGACTCTCTGGGTCTGAAAATTCAATTAGAGTTTTTTTCTTTCTTCCATTTTTTCCTTAGTTACAAAGATTGTCGCACTATACCATATAGACAACTTGTGACAAACTTCTGATGTTGCACCTTGCTTGTGAAAACTTGTGCGATGATGTTGCACTGTGCTCTATTGGTAGTGTGCGATGACCCTAGCTCGTCGCACTGTGCTCCACTATTAGCCTGCGACAATTCCTGTAGGAATTGTTGGGGAAAGCCAATTTTTCTTTTTCACCCAGGTTTGCCTCAATTACATGGGATGAACTTCTGATACCAATGTTTGAATGATTTATGAGTTTCAAATGTGCATTTGGTTGGTTTTCCGGGATTGAAAAAATATCTTTATAATTTTGCAAGTTTTTTCTTTTGACTTTTATCACAAGGGTATAATCTCTGGATCTTGGTCCCGAGTGCTTGTTTGGAAAAGAGTCTTTGATTTATTTAAAGTTTGGTTTGGTTTTTCATTCCACATTGTTTGTTGATTGAGAGACATTTTTGTTTGCATTCGACAAAAGGCTTTCCTATCATTTTCATTTTTGTCTACAATACAAGTTTGATTTGGGAATTGTGTTGAGAGTGTGTTAATTTTCTTGGATTACACTTTCCTTTCTTCACTATATCTCTGATTTGATTTGGGAAAGGAAGAATTGAAGTCTTTTATTTTTTTTAGTAATGTTTCATAATAAAATTATTGCATTCACAATAGTTGTTAAGAAAGGAAATCACAAAATTTTGTAGCTTTTGATTGTTTGAAATTTTGCTCATTCGAAAATAGAGAAATTGTGTTTCGTACCTTTTTGTACTTCAAAAAGAGATACCTTCTCCCTACTATTATTAGAGTTCATTGAATCAAAAGATTGCATATTCATATCTTCTTGCATTTTTATTGGGTGAATGTCACATAGATCATTAGTTTCATTCCCATCTCCCTTTTGAGTAAACAACAGCTCTTAAAATACAACGTAATTGTAAAATTTATTAGTAGCTTTTATTTTCTATAAATTATCTTCACCAAAATTAGTTAGGATAGCGCTTTGGAATAGGTTGTAAAGAACACTCTCCAAAGAATCAAAAAACACAATAGTATCTTGTGATAGGGAGAGTTCAAATCCACTTGATACATGAAGTTGTTCTAACACAAGGGTCAATCATGAGGTCGCATTAGGACTGACAGAGTTATTCACCCTTCTTTGTCAGTCTTAGTGTAGATATTGCGTGTATTATTGGGGGTCACTCGAGGGTATACCCACGATTATGTGTGGGAGCTTATCGAGTTGATTTTGGACTAGATACCCTGACTTTGCACATGGATCGGACTGTCGATTGTTTCCCCAGGCATCATTGTCGTAATTGGTAACCTAGTATACTATCTCTTTAGGGTCTTTACATGAGGTGATTGTGGAGAGTCAAGTCTTCACGGTACTTGGAATCGACGTTGGCCAAACTCACTCAGGCTCCTTGGAGGGTATACCCACGATTATGTGTGGGAGATTGCACCAGGGTGCAATTCTGTTAAGTAGGTTGTCAACATAACTTTTCCACCTGCTTTATCCCAATCCCTTCTTGTCTTGATTTCACGATGTTGGATTTCATCACAAACTAGTGACTTCGGAATAAGAAGGTTTGTTTGTTTATTTTGATTTATAGATTTTATTAGTGAGTGTTGTTTGTTTCTCTAGTTGGCCATATATTTGTTTCATTATTTATTTGGTTCAACCAACATCGGCCTTCACCATTCACGTAGGATGCAAGGGCTACCCCCAGAATATCCGGAAGGTTACCTCCCTTTTCTTCCTAACTCACGAGAAGGCTCTCCTGAGGGAGAAGTCAATAACGAAGTAGCTTCTTGATTATACTTGTTATGTGTTTATTGGTTCCTGGTTCAAAATTCACCCTGGATTGGTGCTATGTTTTCAGTAGCCAGCCTTTATGTTTCTTGTTCTAAAGCTATACCAAGAGATTTGTCCCCAGTTAGATGCCTCTTGTCATAGTGGTTTTTTCTTCTCTTCCACTACCATCCCATATTACTTATTTGGCTGAAAATCATACCTATTTTTCCTCTGTATCCTCTAGAATACATAGCATATAAATATTTGTACAATTTGAGGAATTGACCCCATTTCCCAATGGCCCTGCCCTCTAGTTTTGTCCTACCACTTTTAAAATTTATCCTATTACAGAATATGAACTCTAGGTGTGCATTGCCAAATATTTTGAGTATTTTCAATAGCTATATGCATGAGAGAGACCTCTCTGGTTGGAAGGGTCAGAATCCAACCTAAAGTTGGTTGAAACAGTTACCTCTGTTGTTTGTCTATCAGTCATACACAATTTACAGAGTGCTAACATTCTGGCGTCATTGCCGGGGAACGAAGGTGAAATATTCCCTGGGAGAAATGAAAAAGTTTAGATATGAGTACTCATGGTGAAACCTATTCAGACACAGAAAGGTTGTACATCATTCACCTGGTGACTCCATTTTCAAGAATCTAGAATTCAAAATTTTCATGGAGACTTCACTGTCCAAAGACTCAATAGCCTGAATATTTTATTGGAAACTCCACTCAAGCTTGAAATGTGATTTAGAGGCTCCAATGAAAGATGGGATCCCTTGACAGAGGTATGAAAGGACATCATGGGAGAAAACAAGTACCTAAAGTTGGGTTTTTTCCAAGACATAATATTTTTTGTTATTAATTACCTTTTGTCCTTTCCTGAACATGTTAATTTTTTTTTTCTTCACCTGCTGCATTCAAATGATGGTCATGAGAATCTTGCAATTGTATATCCTTGTCTTAAATTTATACATACATCTCCTCATTTTATCACTGATTCTGATCAAAATCTCCCATCCGAGCCATGTGATAACCATAACCAGGTTGATGAGTCTCATGAAACCAAGGTCGATATTTCACCTCCTATACTTGATCCAACACCCTCCAAGACTTAGCATAGATACATACCCTTAAAATTACCTCACATCCTTCATGATTTTCCTCCAAAGCACTATAAGCACCTACCTGTGTTTGATGGAAAAGCACATCCAGGAGTTTGAGCATTTTATAGATTTGTTTGAGATTGACCATGATGATGTTTGTATAAGGGCCTTCTCTCAATCCTTAAAAGGAGATACCAAAGAATGGTTTAAACATTTGCATACAGAGACAATTATCTCATAGGAAGAATTGAAGAGTGTTTTTTCGGAGTTTTGGGGAAAGAAGAAATCTTTGGATCTACAACTTACAGAGTTCCATGCCTTAAAGAGACAAAGAAATGAAACTATTTCTACATTCAGTAGAAAGTTTTCCAGTATTTATTACAGTTTTACCAAAGAAATTCAACCCACTGAAGTTGTTGCCATGCTCCAGTATGCCACTACTCTTCATCTAGATTTGTCTTCCCTCCTGATGGAAAGAAGACCTATGTCCATATAGAAAATATTTAATGATGCTCAAGAGATTCAACAAAATATCCAAGCATGTGAACAAATTTGAAATAAAGGGTTGGATGCTCAATAACATGAAAGTGAATATGAACGAAAAATAGTTGATTGGAATCTTGAGCATAGAGTTGATAATATCATAGGTCTTCTTGAAGTTTTAAATGCTAATGATTTTGCAAAGGATTGTATTCCAATTATTTAAAGAGAAGGCTCTAATGTAGCTTCTGATCCACCTCATGATAAGCATGGAGCTGATTGTTTCATATATTCATTTATAGACAGTCAAGAAGATGAGTTTGCAAATCAGTATGTTGAAGAGTAAGTTGATGTTCCAAGTTTGTTCTTGTTAGATGGCATTGCAGACATTGCTGATTTTCCTATATATGATGAATATAATTATGATTGTGATGTTGACTTCTTGGAACAAATAGTTGCATGTTCTCTATCATAAAATGTTCCTTTTCAGTAGTATATTGAGGGCAATCAACTTAAATATCAGAGTTACAAATAAGAAATTTATGAACTAGCTGAAGGAAATCCTTTATCTTTATGCTTTCCTTCATTTAAATTGTTGAAAGAGAATTCTAAGACCATCATTGAAGCGAAGGGAGGTGTGATGATGCCAAACCATGATGATTCACTGGAAAAAATTAACAAGGAATTGCAGCCATTGGTCGAAAATGAAGCTGAAGATGAGTGTGTTCAACAATCCAAAGAAAGTGGAAAATGTGCAGATGAAAGTAGTAAAGAAAATGAAGAAGATTTTGAATCAGGTAGAAGAACCTTGTCATTGTGATTTGCTTCTTTCAAATTGCTGAAACAAAATGTTAATAATGTTTCAAAACAAAAACCCTCCAGGCATGATGTTGAATTTGAAGAGAGCAGTGGACTTGCAAATGGAAACTATATCCCATTATGTTTTTCTTCCTTTGAATGGTTAAAATAAAATCATGAGCAAATAAAGAAAGTTGATCAAAAAATTGTTGTCAAAATTCATTTGCCTTCTCCTGAAATTGATGAGGACATTTAACAAGATCTCCAAGAAAACAAAGTACTTCATAAGTGTTTTCCTTCCCCTACGAATGGTGTGGTTGTTCAAATTCTAAGTGGCTTGGATGTGGATGACGGCTCTAAAACCCCACATATGGAGACTTTAAGAAATGAACAAACAAATGACATATAGTTTCATGGAAGCAACAAAACAATGTATGTCACGATTCAATCAGAAATGTAGAAAGATCATAAAGAAGAAGTTGTTTTATTTAATTCCTTTGAAGATTATGGTTTTGAAAATGTTTTCAGGACTAAAGAAGTAGAACAAAGACAACAAACACTTGTGAAAGAGGCCTGTCATTCTATTTTGCTTCATAAAAAAGAAATGATTTCTCATGTGTTTCATGACCCAGTGGCATGCTATATGAAGAGTTTTAACAATCAGAATTTACAGCTTATGATGGGTCGTAAGCTAAGAAATAAAGATGATGGTGAGTCAATGTCAGCATTAAATATGGATTGCCTTCTATTAGAGGGTTTATTCCAGTCAACACTATCTTATGATTCAGAAGATTGTTATTTCCAACAGTCTCAACATATTTTTCATCTTCTTGGTGGAAATCAACTGGTTAAATCACATGAAAGCAAGAATGTAATGGAAACAATGAAACATGATTGTTGTTTTGTGCATGTTTTAGAGGATCCATTTGCATTTTTTTTGGAGGCAGTAAACAGTCTTAATTTTTTTGAATCTTTGAGATTTGAATTCTGTTGAGCACTCAACACACCCGAAAAATTCTATGTCCATTTCTACTTTTTGGGTACCACTTGATCTTTTTCACTATCTGTTTCCACTTCCGTATGAAGCTGTTGCCTGTGCTTATATTTTATGTTTTCATGTTTGAATTGTTTAAAGTCTTCTTGAACGTACACAAAATCATCTTAACTTTAAAATGGACTTAAAAACTACTTAAGAAATCGTCAGTCTAAATTTTTCCCCAACACGCTCAGGAAATTCGGCATCGGGAACGATTAAAAGTCACGAAAATTGCTTGAGAAGTTCAAAATAGCCAAGCGCCGATCTTCAGCGGCATCAGTAGAAGGAGGTTTTCTCGTCTCCACGAATAAACTCCACTAAATATATCGATGAAGAGAGATCCATTCGGCTTTGGCAGAAAAACAAAAGAGTAAGCATCGCGCGAGTAAAGGAATAATATCATCGATTAGTGACCCCCGAAACATTTTCAGCATTGAAAAATTATGAAGATGATAACCCGCCATGAAACTATGCACTTAAAATTTCTGTGATCACCGATCCCCGATACCATCGACGTCAGAAGTGTTCACCAAAAGTATATCTATGGAAATATACACAAGGATAGTAGTCGATCCTCGATCTGTGCACCGGAGAGACGCGACGTGATGAGACGTTTTATCCCTTAGATAGGTTAGGTACGACACATTTAAAATGTTAGTTAATTCATAGATCATGCATTAGTTACTTTTCCGTGCACAAATCAAAATAGACCGTTTAAGCCTGCCGATACAATACATCTCCCTCCGCTCCTTCGCCGTCAACCAATTAGAATTTATCTGCACAGATCCAACGATAGTTTGTTTTGAATTAAATTCATTATTCATACTAACTGCTTGATACGCCTGATAGGATATCTTCCATTATATTATCTTAATTCATTGTGTATGATCCTATTTTGCATGGCAAGGAGTTCAAAACACACAAAAGGGCAAGGCTAACAATCCGGAGAAGGCTCCCAAGGGTCATTAAGTATTAAACAACAATCATAGTGAGCATTACAGGTATTTATTGGCTTATGGTGTTTTTTCGGCTTCATTTCATATGTTTCAACCCAACGCTACTCTGTACACATGTTTAAAAGACCATTTAAATTGCAGGAACAATGCCTCTAAAGAAACCCACCACCAGGAAATCCCCAAGAGTTCCAAAGCTGCAAAAACCAAAAACAGGAGAGGGCTCCTCCCAAGCAGTTGCAAGGCAAATAGAATTCTGTCCAAAAATGGTTCCCATCATTAAGACAACCACCAAGAAGGTCTTCATCCAGCCATTGGCCACCAAGAAGGTCTTCATCTAGCCACTGGCCTTCGGAGACATAGAGGTGGACATTGGGACCAAAACAACATTCCCTCACTGTGAATAATTGTTTAAGAAAATCAAGAAGGAAGAACCCCTTGAGTATACCCCACACAACGATCCTGATACAAGAAGCCTTGATGAAGATGTCCTTCCAAATATCTGTAGGGCATATCTACACATGGTGGCAATCCAGACTTTGGTTTTTCCTTGTATTGAGCTCCTAAAGTGGCTCAATGACCACACTGATGCACAAAAATGTTTGATTAATCACGATAATGATGAGTGTGTTGGGTTTTTCTTGCCATCAGAGGTTCATAGTTACTACAAGCTCAGGGAGATAGAAGAAAAGCTGAGCACTGATTCATTGTAAGTTTCTATGCAGCACATGACGTCGACAAAATCATGGCGTCGTGGTGGAGGGAAGACAAAAAATTCACAAACCGGACTTCTGGATGGTATCCGATGACTAATCTAAGAGAGCCATACATATACTTGATGGCTCTTCTCTGCAGGTTGCATGGGGAGAAAGATTGCTCCTGGTTTTCAGAGGCTTGGATGCCTCTAGATTATACGGTAGCCATTTCAGGCATGAGCTGCAATTGGGGTGCCATCATCTCCAAACAGTTGAGCACTTGCATACAACAAGCCTAGACACCGAAAGAGGGAGAAACCCTCTCCTTCTACATGGCCTCGCATCTGCTATATGTCATCTACGCCAGGAACGTTTTCTCTGGAATGAACCTAAACCGACACTCCTATGAGCTCCCAGTCCATGTATACTTCAACATTCTATGGGAAAACAAGTATAATGAATCCTATTCTCTTATCTGTGACCATTTTATTGCACGAATTTACTTTTTTTTGTTCAAGAAAGAGTGCCCAAGGCTGTCAGATGAAGAAAAAAATGGTTATATTGAAAGTAGGTCACTAGTATCTAGATGAGCACGAAACCTACATCAGGGTTTTTTGGCACCACAGGGAGCACACCATTTGTTACCTTTATATTTCTCCAATCGACTAGTATTAGGGGAAATTTGCTATCATACCATTCTGCAAGGTTATAACGCCACTTTAGTAAAGGACAAGAAGCAGGCCTTCATACCTTATGGGTTTCATATTGGATTCTACATGGTCAAAGACACCATGCATGCTAAGCAAGAAGGGTTGTGTCAATTGGAATTTTGATTCCAAACTGGTCATTTTTGTAAGCACGATCCCAAAGGTCTGGTCCTAGAACACACATCACAGGTATCATCCCATTGGCCTTATGCCCATGACCAGTTTGAAGATGAAATTTTCACCGAAAAATGCTCAAGACTGGAATGAGGTGGTGGCAAGGATGGTTGATCCTGGAACAACCCGATTTAAGGTCATGAATTAGGAAGATCAAGCGATGTCCTTGGAGCAAGAAATTCTCAAGACCCGAGAAGTGATGATAGCATCGGAACCGGGCGAAGCGGTGGGTGACCCCCACAGGAGTTTGAACACTTGCGTCATCTAGCTGAATACTATAAAGGAACCACACAGACTACCGTGTACCTAAAAGGTGAGTTCGAAGAAGTTTTCAATGAATTCAAGAAAGAATGACACATGTTAACTGTGAAAATAGATGAGTTCTTGGAGGACACTCTCATGCCACTCACGACATGCAATGATATGGAGAAATGGTATGAAAGGGTGAAACAAGTGGTAGAAAGACTCGAGTACATTGAGGCAGTACAGTAGGGCCGAGACGAGGAAGAACATAGCATTCAGACGGATGGAAAAAGTAGTCTTAATCGTATGAAGATTTCAGCCGAGTACTGGTCTAAGATATCTTAGGACCCTCACCGAGAAATACAAGAGAAGTGGATCAGATGCAAGAAGCACTAGGAGAAAATTAATAAAGTAATGAAAGATATCGGACTCCTTGAGTTTGATACCCTCGACAACTTCGTCAACCTGAGCGACATAATGGAGTCGCAAGCCAAACAAGATTCACTATGGACAGAAGAACCTTTAATATGACCAACGCAAGACCAGGGAAACTGAAACGATTTGTAGAACACCCAATCAAAGCCCGAACCATGCTACAACAGTTGGAATCCAGTCTAGTAAAGTACCGGGCGCATGCAGTGGACATCAGGGGAATTTATGTGGCTTTCATGGAACAACTCAAATTTCCATGGGCCCAAACTTGTGAATAATTGTTTATTAGTTGGTCTGAATATGAGAGAACTCACCCTTTTCAAGAGATATTTTGGGTTGACTGTTAAAGAAACCATTAGAAGATGACGCCACGTGACGATTTTTGTTTTTATTAAACTACACTTAGTCGTTAATTTCAGCTAAAATTTATATTATAAATAAAGACATCGACCAATTAGTGAGGGGTCGATGGTTGTTGTAAGAACTCTTTCTTTCTGGTTGTTAATAATTATTTTGAAGTAGCTATGAATTGAGAAGTCCTTTTGGACCAAAGACAAACTATTTTTATCAAATGCATGTGATTTGACTTGGAGAAGAACTACTTCCTATCCTGTTTCATGAATGATGCAATAATGAGTAAGAGCAATTAATTTTGTTGTCAAGTTATTTGGTGCAATGTTTTAATGTTCTTGGCTTTAGTGATGAAAATGAGTCGTTGTGTTATTATGTGATGAATGGTTGTGGTAGATGAATTATTTTTCTTTCCATTATCATATTACACATGTGCTTTCTTTTCTAATAATTAGTTTTTCAGATAGTAATTGGATGCTCACATGGTTGATGTATTAGTACTAGACCTGTGGTATAGAATCATTGTCTGCATGTTTGAGGAGCGGGTTACCCCAAGCTCAACCTCTTCCCCAGTAGTTAAAAATTAATCCTGTTTGTTGTCAAGCTGGTTTATACTGGCTTTCATCTCTCATACCAATCCCACCCAAGAGAAAATACATAAGAGAATAGTCATAACTGAAGGAAGATCCTTCGCAAAAAAAACACAAGCCCATAGATAATTTGACCAAATCGCAAGATCTGGAGAGCCATTCGATATTCAAATGCTGCAAAGTCTAATTGGGCCTCGGTGGTGGGTTTGGTTCCTACTATTGAATGAAGAGAATTAAGACTCATCAACAAAATTGGTGCTAGAAGGAGGGCCTGAGAATGAATGGTTGAATATATATTTTATATAGAATTTCAAACAGCTTATAGATCTGTAACAACCCACATGCATGGATAGTCATTCAAAAAACATCCTACACACGCTGAGCACTCCCAAAGAGGATGACTCACCCCATCCTGAGGATGAACCTTTTTACCCTGAAATACCTTACGCCCTTCCTCACGAGGAAGTAAATCAATTCAGGAGAATCATAAGAGCCTATGCCTGGAAGATCGATGGATTGTCCTTAGCTCCCATACTCCCTCGAAGAGAACAACAAATAACACCAGTGGTTAGCACTCCTGGCGAGGTTTTCATGCACTCTGTAGAATACTTAATATATTTCTCGATTACCGAAATCCAAGAACCTCTTGATTTGATACCCAAAATGCTAGCCGACGACGTCTCTGAACCAAGCGATTTCTTGGAAGAAGAGGAGTTTAACTCAGATTCTGAAGATATGGAAGGTGACAATGATCATAATTATGAAAGGGGGAACCCGCCCCTGAAAAATCAACCCTAGTTAGCTAGAGACATTTTGGCCTTCCCGGGACCAATCCACAACCTTCCCTAGCATCTAAAGAAGTTGTTGCCTAAGTTCGATCCTAAAACCTATGGATTACCTAAAGATCATATCAAGAAGTTCATACTCGCGATTAGACTTATGAACGTTCAACATGAAGATGTAGTCTGCAGACTTTTCCCCTACACGTTTGAAAATTTAGCTTCCACATGGAATTTTAATATGCCAATAGGATCTATAACCAACTAGACCAAGTTCCATAAAGATTTTCTAGATAAATTTGCAGAGGAAACTACTATGGGAGCTCTGATGGCTGAGTTGTTTGCAGCCATCATGACTCCAAAAGAAAGGGTAAAATATTTCAATCAAATATTCGTGACCATATTAAAAAAATTCCAGCCCACGGAAAGACCAACTCAGGATTTGCAAATCGAGGTTTACGCTAATGCACTCCTGACTTCTATTTCTATGTTTGTAAAAAGAGCCACTAAGAAAACCCTGAAGAAATTTTTTTAAGAGGCCAAGACAATAAAATTTTAGATGAAAGGATGTAAAGAAGGCCAGGCCTCCCTAGTAAAGAAAGAAGCCCAACCCCCTCCTAGTAGAGGACTCCTTTTGACTAGACCGCCGAGGAAAACAAATGAAAAAACTCCCAACAAAGGTAATGGAGATATAGAATATCTACAACGCATGGTTAAGAAATTATCAAATGAGATCATAGACATGAACAGAAATGCAGGAGAAGGAAACCTAGGCCAAAGGCCCTATAAGCCTTTCTTTAAAAGAAACCATCCTTTCAAAGCAATTGAACCTCCCCCAACTAACTGAAATATTGATTTAGGGAATGTTGCATCTGACTCTTTATGTACTTATCATTAGGAAAACCACTCCGAAAGAGACTGCCCTCAATGGGTACATGCCATGAATTTGATGGCTAATCGGTTTCTAGACAAAGTCTTCCTGACCGAAAAGTCAAGTAGTTCGGTTATGAATATTGCTGACCAGGAAGAGATTGACTCACCAAGAGATACAACCATGATGATATGGGATCCCGACCTGCTCATTCCTTCCGACGACCTATTTGAGTCTCAGGAACAACCCGTGGAAGTTTCAATGGTACAAACACGTAGTAAGGGTCTTCTTGGCTTGAAAGATATTGACGCCACCCAGGCCTTGAAAAGTAAGTTAACTCCCGATCACTCGAAAACATCCCTCACTCTCGAAAAAAACTCTATCAACATTCATACCCAATAATTGCCCAAACTAGATTACAACATGGTCGAAGATTTGAAGAATCTAAAGGTTAATATGTCAGTTATGGACATATGCAGGATTCCTTAGCAGAAGGACTTTCTATTACAAGCTTTGAACTCAGTAGAAAACCCAATGGCAGGTGATGGTCCGGAAATCAATCTGTCTTCCATAGATCTAGTGGATAAACCAATTGTAAACACCTATTCAAAAGATAGAAAGGAAAATCCTTTTGTCCCACCGTTCCTCTTAACGTTTGAAGTCTTCAATAGAAACCTTCATAATTGTTTGATAGATTTTGGAGCTTCTTCCAACGTTATGCCCTTGTCTGTTTGAAAAAAATTGAATGCCATTCCTCTCAAGAGTGATAAACATGTCATTCAACTAGATAGAACCCGGGTCAAGGTCATAGGAGAAATCAAAGATGTGATGATTAGAATATCGACACATCCCACATTTGTGCAAGTGATTGACATCATTGTAGTAGATATCCCATAGGCATATGGGCTATTACTGAGTCAAGATTGGTCTAAAAAGCTAAACGGGTACTTCAGTATAGTTTGGGTACACCTTTGGCTACCACTGAAGGGATGCAAGAACATGATCATAATCGATAGGGAGAGATATCTGAAACATACGATCACTGATCTAGAAACCCTGAACGAACGCTCATCCACATATTTCCCCATATTGGGAAATTATTTCTGCGATTCCTACTTCAGAAACTTTTCTCCTCTCCTGTCTGACATTCCTCTTACCCAAAAATCTGAAATGTTTTTTCAAGAGGAATTGCTGATACCGACAAGAGACACCCTCTTCTATCAAAACCCCATGGTGGAGATTACGGAACAAAAGATGGGAAGGCACGAAATTAACAAGGGAAAGGAAAAGAGAGATTTTCGTTCACAAATTTGGACCCTCTATTTTCATGGATCTAAATCGCAAGAAGGGTCAGGAGTAGGGTGCATCCTCATCGATCCTAAAGGTAAACGTCATTTCTTGTCTTGTAGGCTAGAGTTCGAATGTACCAATAACACTACTGAATATGAAGCTCTAGTGCAAGGATTAAAGAAAGCCATAGATTTGAATGTCAAAGAATTGAAAGTTTTCGGAGACTCTGAAATTATTGTTAGACAAGTAAGAAATACTATACATTGCAATTCTCATCACCTAAAGAACTATCAGTAGGAGGTACATAGGTTAATAGAGAACTTTTAATCCTTCAATATTACAATGATCCCTGTTATCACTCAGTTTGTAGGAAAGGTTTAGATAGCTTGGAGTCAAAGCTCAAACTGGCGTAACAGGAGCTTCCCCACCCACTGTCACCTCGATGGGGAGCTCTTTCTATTTAGGGTGGCTAATCCCAAGGGAGACGTTCCTAGTAATCTGGGGCATTGAAGGAAAAGGGGCAAAGGTTAAAGGCTCAAAGGCTAAGTCAAGCTCTCCCTTCATAGATTACTGCCAAATGGATAGTCAAAGGGAAGACATTCCACTGAAAAATGCACCTGTTTGCGAGACAAGTCAAATGAAAATAAAACGTGCTGCAGTGGTTAGTACTTCAAAATATCAATGACTATCTTTAATATATATGAGCATTAATGAAAGTAATTATTGACGAAGTCAATGATTGCAATAAAATCTTATATTTTATGTCACTTCTTCAATAAATACACAAGAGATACTGGCATTTAATGTGTAAAATCAAATCTTTGTATTATCACAATGCAATAAATATCATAAATCTGCTCATATAGATATTGTTGTTGCGTCACTATTGTAGAATTAAGGTGACGTCAGCCCTATTTCATCTAGACAAATAAGTGGACCTTTTGCCAATTAAACAAATGAAAATGTTCAACACTTAAATGTTCATCAAAGAATGGAAAAGCCACAACGTTTTCACTTAAACAAGGGTTAGGAAGAGGCTTGACATCATCAGTATTGCTGCTGCTACAGAAGTGACGTCAACCCTAAATCAAGTTAGTTTGAGAGACAAAGAGAAGAACATTTTGCAAATTAAACTTATGAAAGTAATCAACAACTCAAAGTATAACAAAAGGGGGTGACAATGTCAAAATTTTTTAAGGCCAAACAAGGTTTTTAACAAGTGTGACGTCACCTATATTGTTGTTGTTTTAGGGTTAGGGTTAGCTAGTCAAAGAGGTGGACGTTTTGAAAAATCAACCAACAAAAAAGATTAAAACCTCTATGGCTATCAAGAGATGAGTCAGTCGCAACTTTTAGTCCAAACAAAAGCTTAAATAAGGCAAGACGTCATCATCAATTAGGGTTAGTCTAGACGCTAGGGTTAGTTAGGGTTTCAAATAAAGAGAGTTTGAAGGAGTTGTTTAGCACAAAAAGCTCAATGTTTTACTTTTAGACTAGTGCCTTGGGTAAATGGAGTCAAGGAGAGAGACTAATGGCCTGGGAGAATCTAAATCTAAGGACGGGAGAGTTAGGCTTTGTAGTGCTACAAAAGGAGGGCCACAAAGTCAAAACCCTAAGGGGAGGCGGCTCATTCTGGTGTAGCTAAAGCTAGGCCTGATGCTCCTCCCTCTTTCCTTAGAACTCTTTGGCAAAACGACTAGCTTCAAACTATAAGTCTAGGGCTGAAAAGTGTTGCTTGGGCACAAGGATTTTCAAACCCTAAGGTCAAAACCCTAGGTGTAAACTAAATTAGGCCTAGGATGTCTTCCTCCTTCAACTTATAATTCAAATCTAACTCAGAAAAAAGAACGGCTAGTGTAGCTATGGCTAGGCTAAACCTTCTTTAATCAATGTCTAAACAATTTCTTA
>JASDQU010212995.1:22803-33682 GCA_032191745.1 Picea mariana
AACGCTCGCTGGAAGCGGAGCGACACTGAAGCAGGTGGGTAGAGGTAATTAAAGGCTTCACGATGATGGATACTTTACTAAACTTTTGTAAGAAGGGGGCATGAGTCGGGGTCAAAGGAAATGAATGAGGAAAAGGGTTAAGACCCCATAGGCAGACACACAGGTAGACCCACAAGCAGACCCGGAAGCATCTTCTGAAGAACTTGAAATGCAATATCCTCCATCATCTTCCGTATCAGCCAGTGCTCGGGGAAGGAACAAAGATTTTTCTTTCTCCCAGTGAATCTCCATTTGTTAAGCACTCAAGACACCCTAAAAAGTCTATGTCCATTTCTACTTTTTGGGTACCACTTGAACTTTTGCACTGTCTGTTTCCACTTCAGTATGAAGCTGCTGCCTGTGCTTATCTTTTATGTTTTCATGTTTGAATTGTTTAAAGTTTTATTGAACATACAAAGAATCATATTAACTTTAAAAGGGACTTAACAACTACTTAAGAAATCAACAGTCTAAAGTTTTTCCCAACACGCTCAGGAAATTCGCCATCGAGAACGATTAAAAGTGACGAAAATCGCTTGAGAAGTTCAAAATAGTCGAGCATCGAACTTCAGCGGTGTCGGTAGAAGGAGGTTTTATCGTCCCTGCGAATAAAATCCACTAAACATATCGTCGAAGACCGATCTGTTTGGCTTCCCCAAAAAAATGAAAGAGTAAGCGTCGCACGAGTAAAGGAATAATATCGCCGATCGACGACACCCGAAACATTTTCGACGTCAAAAAATTACGAAGATGACAACCCACCAAGAATCTACACACTTAAAATTACCGCGATCACTGATCCTCAATACCATCGGCATCGGAATTGTTCACCAGAAGTATATCTATGGAAATATACGCAAGGATAGTAGTTGATCCCTGATTTGTGCACCGGAGAGATGCGACGTGATGAGATGTTTTAGCCCTTAGATATGTTAGGTATGATGCATTTAAAATGTTATTTAATTCATATATCTTGCATTAGTTGCTTTTCCATGCGCAAATCAAAAGGGACCGTTTAAGCATGTCGATACAATGCATCTCCCTCGGCGCCTCCGCCATCAACCAGTTAGAATTTATTTGCAGAGATCCGACAACTGTTTTTTTTTTTAATTACATTCATTACTCATATTAATTGATTGATATGACTGATAGGATCTCTCCTATTATATTCTCTTAAGTCATTGTGTATGATCCTATTCTATGCGACAAGGAGTTCAAAACACACAGAAGAGAAAATCTAATAATCTAGAGAAGGCTCCCAAGGGTCAGTAAGTATTAAACAACAATCGTAGCGAGCATTACATGTATGTATCGGATTATGGTGTTTTTCCGACTTCATTTCATATGTTTCAACCCAAAACTACTCTGCACGCATGTTTAAAAGACCATTTAAATTGAAAGAATAATGCCTCCAAAGAAACCCACCACTAGGAAATCCCCAAGAGCGCCAAAGCTGCAAGAACCAGAAACGGGAGAGGGCTCCTCCCCATTAGTTGCAAGGCAATTAGAATTCACTCCAAAATCGGTGCCCCTCATTAAGACTGCCACCAAGAAGGTCTTCGTCCAACCCCCGACCTTCGGAGATATAGAGGCGAACATTGGGACCAAAACAACATTCCCTCGCTGGGAAAAATTGTTTAAGAAAATCAAGAAGGAAGAATACCTCAAGTATACCCCACACATAGATCCTAATACAAGAAGACTAGATGATGATGTCCTTCCAAACATCCGTAGGGTGTATCTACACATGGTGACAATCCAGACTTCAATGTTTCCTTGCATTGAGCTCCTAAAGTGGCTCATTGACCACACTGATGCACAAAAATGTTTGATTAATGATGATAACGACGAGTGTGTCAAGGTTTTCTTTCCATTAGAGGTTCAAAGTTACTACAAGCTTAGGGGGCTGGAAGAAAAGCTGAGCACCGACTTCGTTGTAAGTTTCTATGCAACACACGTCACTACAAAAATCATGGCATTGTAGTGGAGGGAAGACAAAAAATTCACGAACCGGACTTCTAGTTGGTATCTGACAACCAATCTAGGAGAACCAAATATATACTTGATGGCTCTTCTTTGCAAGTTTCATGGGGAGAAACATTTCTCTGGTTTTCAGAGGCTTGAATGCCTCTTTCTTATATGGTATCCATTTCAGGCACAAACTTCAATTGGGGTACCATCATCTCTAAACAACTGAGCACTTGCATACAACAAGCCCAGACTGCAAAAGAGGGAGAAACCCTCTCCTTCTGCATGGCCTCGTATCTGTTGGATGTCATCTGTGCCAGGAACATTTTCTATGGAATGAAACTAAACTAACACTCCTCAAAGCTCTCGGTTCATGTATACTTCAACATTATATGGGAAAACAGGTACAAGAAATCCTATTCTCTTATATGTGACCCATTTATTGCACACATTTATTTTTTGTTGTTCAAGAAAGAGTGCCCAAGGCTATTGAATGAAGCAATTTTTTTTTATATCTAAAGTAGGTCACTAGTATCTAGATGAGCATGAAACCTCCATCAGGGTTTTTGGTGCCACAGGGGCACCACATTTGTTACCTATATATGTCCCCGATCGACTAGTGTTATGGGAAATTTTCTATCCAACCATTTTGCAAGGTTATAATGCCACTTTAGTAAAGGAAAATAACCAGAACTTCATACCTTATGGGTTTCATATTGGCTTCTACATGGTCAAAGACACTAGACATGCTAAGCAAGAAGGGCTAGGTCAATTGGAATTCTGATTCTAAACTGGTCGTTTTCGCAAGCACAATCCCAAAGGTCTGGTCTTAAAACATGCATCACAGGTATCATCCTATTGGCCTTATTCCCACGACCAGTTTGAGGATGAAATTTTCATCGAAAAATCTCAATACTAGAATGAGGTGGTGGCAAGGATGGCTCATCCTGGAAAAAACCAATTCAAGCCCATGAGTTTGGAAGTGAAAGAGACATCCTTGGATCAAGAAATTATCAGGACCTGAGAAGGGACAATAGCATCAGAACTAGGAGAATTAGTGGCTGACCCCCAAGAAGCCATCGGAGTGGAAAAAGTTTATCAGGAATCTCCAGTACAAATCAGGGATTCCCTCGAGCTTCAAGTTGAACAAGGGAAGGGGGGACTTCTGTGGCAGCAGGCCCAGCTGTTAATGAAGCGGATGTAGGATAAACCAGACCTCATCATAACACCTAGGCTTCCAATTGATATCTGAGATGGAGACCCAATGGAGCTAGTCGACCCTGATTTCACAAACCTTGGTAAGATCAACAGGTCGGATGGCTCAGAATCCACTGCATCACCGGCAAGACCGCCGATAGGCGGGACGTCTCAACTAGAGACAGGAAGGGTGTCTGTAGTAACACATGCACCTAATCCTATGAAAAATATTATAAATATATAGAGTGACGATGAGAGCCCAGAGTCATCTCATGACACCCCTGTGTGTGTCCAAGAGGAAAAGGGTTTTGAGAATATTTCTTCCCCGGAGTCTGAAGTAAAAACAAAAGAGGTAATACAAAAGGAAACAAAAGTCGAAAATAGACTCAAAACAAAGGGACCCAATACATCGGAGACTGAAGCAGATCTGAAGGAAAAGCCCGAACCGGAGGAGCCAAAGAAAGAATCCCCACAAATGGAAATCAATGGTTTTATGGCCAACGAGATTGTAAGTGACGAGTATGTACCTGAAGTCTTTATTTTTCCCAATACTCAAATCCCTAACTAGCAACAAGTAGAGGTTGGGCCTATGAGGCATAGCGAGGAAGTTCAAGAGCCCAATCTTGAACGAGTATACACCATTGACATCCTAGGAAACACACACACACATTGTGGTCGACAGATACCAGAGATGGTAAATGAGGTAGCAGATATCTATGCCATCTCCTATGATCAAAAGAGAAAAGCCATCGTGCAAAGGACGGTAAAGAAAAGAAGGATCACATTGGATAAATCCATCTTGGTTACTATAGAGGAGAACTTGATAAACACCATAGATGCCGAGACGTCTGAACTTATCGACATGGGAAAGGTACTCTCAGATGCCACCCTGGATAGGGCCAAGAGAGATGAAAAGGAACTAGCCACTGCCCTAAAGGAGCTCAAACACTTGCACCATCTGGTCGAATACTATAAAGGCACCACACAGACTATCGTGTACCTGAAAGGTGAGTTTGAAGAAGCTTACAATGAATTCAGGAAAGAATGACACTTGTTAACTGCAAAAATAGCTGAGTTCAAGGAGGACACTCCCATCGCACTCACTACATGCAAAGATATGGAGCAATGGTATGAAAGGGCACATCAAGCAGTAGAAAGACTCGAGTACATTGAGGCAGTCCAGCAAGGCTGAGACAAGGAAGAACATGGCATTCGTACAATTGGAAAAATTAGTCTTAATCGTATGAAGATGTCAGCCGAGTACTGGGCTAAGATGTCTCAGGACCCACACTGAGAAATCCAAGAGAAGTGGATTAGATGCAAGAAGCAATGGGAGAAAATTAATAAAGTAATGAAAGATATTGGACTCCCTGAGTTCTGTAACCCCCGACAACTTTGTCGACCTGAGCGACATAGTGCAGTAGCATGCCAAACAATATTTTCTATGGACCGAAGAAATCACAAAGATGACTGACGCAAGACCTGTGCAAGTGAAATAATTTGCAGGACATCCAATTAGAGCCCGAACCATGCTACAATAGTTGGACTCCAATCTAGTAAAGTACTGGGCGCATGCAGTGGACATTAGGGGAATATATGTGGCTCCAATGGAACAACATAGATTTCCATGGGCCCAAACTTGTGAAGAATTTTTTATCAGTTGGTCTGAATATGTTAGAACTCACCCTTTTCAAGAGATATCTTGGGTTAACTGTTAAAGAAACTGTTAGAAGATGACGCCACATGGTGATTTTTGTTTTTCTTAAACTGCACTTAGCCATTAATTCTAGTTAAACTTCATATTATAAATAAATACATCGACCAATTAGTGAGCGGTCGATGGTTGTTGTAAGAACTCTTTATTTCTGGTTGTTAGGAATTATTTTGAAGCTGCTATGAATTGAGAAGTCCTTCTGGACCAAAGAGAAACTATTTTTATCAAATGCATGTGATTGGACTTGGAGAAGAACTACTTCATATCCTGTTTCATGAATGATGTAGTAATGAGTAAGAGCAATTAATTCTGTTGTCAAGTTATCTGGTGCAATGTTTTAATGTTCTTGGCTTTAATGATGAAAATGAATCATTTTTTTATTATGTGATGAATGGTTGTGGTAGATGAATTATTTTTCTTGCCCATTATCTTATAACATATGTGCTTTATTTTCTGATAATTAGTTTCTCATACAGTAATTGGATTCTCACATGGTTGATGTATTAGTACTGAACCTGTGGTATAGAATTATTGTCTGTATGTTTGAGGAGCGGGTTATACCAAGCTCAACCTCTTCCCCAGTAGTTAAAAATTAATCCTGTTTGTTGTCAGGTTGGTTTATACTGGTTTGCATCTCTCATACCAATCCCACCCAAGAGAAAATACATAAGAGAATAGTCCTAACTGAAGGAAGAGCCTTCACAAGAAAACACAAAGCCCATCGATAATTTGGTTAGATCGCAAGATCTGGAGAACCATTCCATCTTAAAACACCGCAGAGTCTAATTGGGCCTCGGTGGCGGGTTTGGTTCCTACTCTTGAATCAAGGGATTTAAGACCCATCAACAAATTCATATGTAAATTCTTGAATACATTATTAGTAAACAGGCTTTGGAGCAAGTATGTGCAAAGAAACTAGATAGTAGATAAAATTCTTGCATGGTTGCATTGGCATTATGATTTCATTTGATTAGAATCTCATTTCAACAATTAGGGTAGGTAGGTGCGAATAAGCTTTAGAATCAATCATTTGCAGGTTTTTATTTTCAAATAAAGTGTTTAGTTAGATTTTAGCAGTATATCCAGCGTTCCGTCTCCAAGTGAAAGCAATGGCAGATTTCAGTTTTTAGCAGACATTGGTGATAGGTCAGAACAGGGTACATACCCGTTTTGGTAGCAACTCAATGGATAAGGAATCGGGTCTAAGTGTTGTTTTCTAACTCGCAAGGAGCATAGCATCCCCAGTTGGAGCCCATGTTATCACTATAAAAAGTTATATGGAATCCAAGTTTCGAGACTTATCTAGAGGCTAAAATGGTGTAGAGATGCGATAAACTGGAGGACGGGGCCATATCTAGCAGAAGGAGGCTAAGTCTATTTGAAGTGTGGAGTTGATGGGACTCGACGGTCCACATATCGCAAGCGTCGCAGATCAATGGTCATGGATCATTTTAGGTGGAGAACTAACACGGAGGTTAAAATGTCTGAGCGGGCCCAAAATTTCAACTCTGGTTTGCCATAAAGATACATGGCATCCTCACATGCATTTCGAGGGGGAAAGTAGGTGAACTCAAAACCACTCTATCACACCCCAAAATCACGTGTTAAGTGTCATTAAATGTGTCAAATCCAAGGGTCACATGTGGAAAGGAAACTTGATGGCCAGTCAAATCGTCTTGAGACACTTGTTTAGGTACCATTTGTCTGCAAAATTCCAGGTAAGCACCATCAAATAACCGATTTAAGACTCATCATTGGAGATCAATGGTCGAATGTGATAGGCCATTATCCTTGTAAGGAATTTCGTCATTAGCCCATGGTTAGTACTCGATGACGAATGTTACTCAAAACACAGGTGAAATTACTCTATTTTGGGTAATTGACGATTTATTCTGGTGCAGGATAACTACAAATCAAATCACTCTTCCAATTCATGTACATTTGAGGGAAAGAGGCTCGTGTTCCCTGGAAAACCAAAGGGGGCTGAGCAGAAAGATCCAACAGTTTTCAGCAAACCAGGAAATTCAAATAATATGACAAGGCTATCAAGTAAAAAGAGAGAAAGGAAGGTTGCATGACTCCTGACAACAAAATTTCATGCAAAATCCGTAGATGAACCAGGACCAGGCGAAGAAATCAGGTTGAATCCTATTATGAAATATTTGATCATTAATGGATATGCAAATGGAAACTACATGCAAGTTGGTGAGAGAAAAAGGAAAAAGTGACGAAAGGAGGGAGATAAAACTAGAACTATCAATGTGTTGAACCTGCACATAATAGATCTAGCTAAACAATAATACACACATTTGCAAAGAGAGTTTGAGAAAGAAGAAGGAGAGAAAGAATGGAAGAATTCTCATTAACTGTATTCCACACTCAAAGAGTGAATAATTTACAATAGATATAAGATAAATGAGTAACTATTGCATCATAGCGGTGGTCTAGAGTGATCTGGACACACACCAACAGGTACGGGAATGAACTGCCACCTATGCTAGTATTTTAGGCAGTTACAGGAGTGAACTGCCACCTAGTCTGAGTTAACTAGTCAAATAGTCTTCAGTTAACTGATTAAACAGAGTGTAGTGAGGAGTAGATCAAGGAATCAAGGGTAATGCGCCAGTCTGGTGATGATCCCAAGAAAAGTGTGCATTAGCATGGTGATGATTCCAATGTTGCATGGTGACAAAACCAATGGAGCATATAGACTCACCTCAACTAGTCAAACTGAAGTGTCAACTGAAAGAGAATATTCTCCAGGTGGAATATTCTCCCCTGAAATATAGAAGACTGGATAATGACTAATTATGACTAATAAAAAGGGAAAAATCTTAGGAAAAATAAATCCTAGGTGTGTGTGAAGTAACTCCAACAGGAACAGTTAAAGGTACTGAAGAAGACCAACCTAGTTGGCTTGACATGTTAAAGGAAGATATTGAAAAGATAAAATGACAAATTCATGACGGGCTAAATTGAGTTTATTTCAGGGAATCTTGTGGTTTTGTAGACAAGTGGAATTTGGGGTAAGGATCTCAAATATTTCGGTTTTCTGTTTGTAGCATTCCCTAGAAAATTAAAGTTCGGTTTTGGTATGTTACTCCCTTTGTAACCAATATCTATTTTTGGAATCTTGGAGAAGATGATCCGTTTTGGGTCTCATATGTAATTTATCTATATATGTTGTTAAAAAGATAAATGAATGGATCGATTGACTGGAGAAGGGCCTACCCTTATAGCAGGAAAACTTTTTGATTTCTTATGGATTTAATATAAGCAGAGAAGGTTTTATTAGATAGACGAGATTCATCATGGTGTTGATGTTTGATGTAGGAGCATCACAAGCAGCCAACCAAGCGAGCATGAAGGTAGAAGACAGCTGGAAAATGCAACACACATTTTACATGTTTTGGAAATGTTTTTGAAGCATTAATGTGATAGTTAAAAGGAAGCGTACTTGCATATTGTAAACAAATCATGAGTGATTGCTCTCATCTATAAAAAGTTAAGGCATTTATGCATAATTAATGAAGTAGGCAGATTTAAATTCCAGATTAGACAGTTTTAGGAACAAGAGGGAAAATGACTATAGACACCCTCATCTTTGTATTATTATGGCATTGAGAATTAGATCATTGTAGCATTAGCATAGAGCAGAGGAGAGCTGCAACAGAGGAGTTGTAAAGAAGAACCCATGTATGAAAGTTCTGGATTAATATATGAAACTTTGATTCAGGTTCATGGTGTCATGATGATTTTTGTGTATACATGTTGTATGGTTTGCTTACAATTCTTACTCTCTCTATCATGCATTTGTTATTATGTTGTATGTGAATATATGTTTTTAAGTTGAATGTTTAAATTCTAAGAGAGAAAGAGAATGAGTTTCAATTGTTTCTCTTCCTCGGAGAATTTCCTGCAAGAAGTGCAGTGAAACGTCCGCAAGGAGTGCATTGACGAAGGTTCAAAGTCCATCTTTGAAAGATCAGGAGGGATACCGTTGTTCTCAATAGAAGTACAAAGTGGAGCACAGGAGTCATGCAAGGAGTGCGCAGGCATTGGAAGTCTTAGGAATTATCAACTAAAAGGGGAGTGGAAGGACTATTGTTGCAGAGGAGTTGCACAAAGTCGAGAGATTCAAATACGCAACAGTATTTGAAGGCCTGCCGCAAGGAGTGTGAGCAGAAGCCCTTTTTCAAGACTTGAATTTATCAAAGAATCTCAAAAGGGGTAGTGCCTTTGAAGTATTCAAAGGGAAGTGAAGTGAAGTTGCTTTGAATAAGGAAGGTCACAGTGAGTGGAAATTCATTCATTTCATAGAGGTTCTTGAGGAAAGAGTCAGACGGTTGGAATTCTCTGTGGAGAATCCCTGAAATAGTGAGGACCGTAGGATCTACAGAAGTTGTAAGGTGGATAAGTGCAGACGAACCCATCACTTTGGTACCCAGAATCAACATCAGTCGTTGATCTTGATTTGTTCACAACTGTCAGATCATTTCAGGGATTTGGAGTTCATAAATCCGTATTTCAAGCCAAAACCTTTGGTTGACCAAATCTCCAAAACGCGAAAAGAGTTTCGTGTATAAAAGAAGAGAGACGAGGTTAGAATTTCAGAAATTCAGAGTTCTGGATTTTGGAGGTCCCGAGGACATGTGATTGGGATGCAAGGGAGAGAAAAGCCTGAAATTCGAAGTCGCGACAGGATATTGTCGGCATTTCGGGAATCGAGATTTGGGCATTCCCGTTGAAAAGAGTTCGGGTTCTTCACATGAGAACCCCCGAAGTTGCGAAACGCAAAATAGCGTGAAGGGACGTTTCAGCAATTCGGTGTCTCGGGGTTTGGGAACCCGAGAGGACAATGTTATGGGATCGAGAGTCTTGGACTCCCAGTACCTGAAAGTCTGAAATCACATGAACCGTCAGATCGAAGGGAGGCTTATAGCCATTGATCCCATTGGAAATATTGTTTCGAAGTTCGGGGCGTGCAGAGGTTAGAGAACCGGAGGCTTTACATCAAGATTCGCGAAATCGCGAAGTCTGGAACCCTGAAAAGGCGAAAAACCTGATACAGGAGTAGAATGTGATCAAAGATTTGGCATATTGGAATTTTGAGTTTCAACAAGTGGAAGAGTCGAGGAGCTCGACATCAGGGGTCATGAAACCCCGAAATCCGAAGTCCTTTGTGGCTTAAACGAAGGGGTTGGTTAAACCTCGGCATGGTTGTAGTAAGGATCCTGTGCGGACCTCGATTATGAGGATTGGGGGTCTGTGTCAAGTGGTATCAGAGCCAAGAACAATTTCTTTTCTTTCTGTAGCAGAGAAAAGAGAAATTTCTCAGCCATGCCACCGAGAAGTAGAGATAGGCCAATGCCTGATACAGTAGTGGAAAGGGAAATGCGTGAACTACGTGCTAGGATTGATGCCATGGAGACAACAAAGAGGCGCACAGTTAATGTTGGGGATGTCAGCGAGGCTGAAAGTGAAAATGAAGCTGGAAACAAGGGAGAAGAAGTTGCAGCAGAAGATGCAGCAGATGAACGCCAATTCAGGGCTATTGCAAGGATAGGTGCCAGGGAAAAAATGGAGATTCCCATGTATGAGGGAAACTTGGACATTGAAGAAATTCTAGACTGGATTAGAGCTCTGGATAAACATTTTGACTATGAGGATGTCGAGGAAGACAAGAAGGTCAAACATGTTGTCACAAGACTTAAAGGGCATGCAACATTATGGTGGGATGAACTGCAGGCTGACAGATGCTGCAAAGGCAAGCATAAAATCAAGAGTTGGGATAAAATTCATACCCAAGGATTATCAAATTACTCTGTTTCAGAGGATGCAGAATTTGAGATAGAAGATGATGTCAGTGAAGGAATACACTGAAGAATTCTACAAGATCAACATCAGGGCAGGTCATTGGGAAGGTGATGATGAAAAGGTTGTCAGGTACATGAATGGTCT
>JASDQU010212997.1:4025-18513 GCA_032191745.1 Picea mariana
AAAAATCATTAATTAAGGAATAAATCTCTCACTCAAAGAGGAGGTGCGCATTCCCCAATAATAGATGATTTTTTTGCATGGGGGAGTTGGAACAAATCATGAATAAATTAAGAATAAATCGAGAAAATCAAGAACCGAGAGTTGAGTCTTGATTAAAAATTAGCAGTTTTCCCCAAAATCTAGGGATGAGGCGCCCTTCTTCTCTATGTGGCCAAATTAGGTGAAATAAAGTGTAAATGAATGTATTAACCAAGATCTAGGAGTCTAAGCTAGGTATAAACTAATGTAAGTTAGGTTTATTCTCCAACAAAATGACTCCATATCCCAAAAGGCACTTGTCTACTTGCTCTATCTTGTGAAGGAATTAATCAAATAACTCTCAAACTCTACTCTCTAAGACTTTCACTAACTTTTACTAACCCTAGCTTAGCTAAAATCACTAATTTTGTTTCTGTTGTAGCAAATCTTTGCTACAGCCATCCAACTTGCTTCATTTTTCTGCATACCCTAACCTAACACTAGTTTAAACCACTCAAAAATTGCTTGTGATAAGTGCTAATTAGTCCCTTGAATAAATGCTAAGTTTTCACTTCCTTATCTTGCAAATCTAAGCAATGTTTCTTGTGGCTGTTACAAAACTTCATTGCTGTTATAAACCGTTAGTTTGCTGCAATTTCATATCAGCCAACATATATCTTCATTCATCTATGGTATGTTGAGGTTTGTTATCACTTTGGTACTTGGAAATTGCTATGTATATGTTGTATTGTTCTTGTTCTGGGAAGGTACATAAATACTCTTTATTTGCCTCAATTCTAAAAACATAGACCTTTTGACTTAGGTAACTAGTGAGAGGCCTCTCCAAGCTTGGCCATTCACTTTCCTTTCCGCTCCCTTGAGGTTATCCGGGATGCCTCCCCTGGGTTGGACCTCTTCCATCCCTAAAACGTGGGTATTTCGTACTAAGGTGACAATGGTAGGTTATCATGTAGTTACACCCATTTGATTTACTTGTCTTGGGCTTGGAAATGTACAAATTGTGCGATAACATGATCTTTTAGGCAACTACCATTGAGTAGTTAAATATTAAGCAAAATCAATGATACTCAGGGAAAATATTATGGATTGAAATTAATGAACTCTGAATTAATGTTGGTGTTTTGATCACCACTTGCAATCTTGCAAATCATTGAGAGCCTATACTTTTGGCGACGAAGTAATCAATAGAATATTTTGATATATTTTTAATTAGAATAAGGTTGCGAGCATTTTTCATATAATAAGATCAAGCAGAGGAGAGAAAAGAAGGAGATTTACCAAGGAGAGGAGCAGAACCATGATTTACTAGGTGCAAAATCTTGCGCTAATGTGGCCTCCTTGCATGCTCTTCATTCGAAACAAAAACTTCCTCAAAAAAATCTATGGGGAACAATACTTGTGGTAGGACAACCACCTTAGTTAACACCCAAATTAATCATTGAGATGATGCCATGGGAACTCCTTGGTGGTTCCTTTGATTTCACGAAATTGAAAAGGGAAATATTTTAGCATAAGCACATTTAAGTTGAAATTGTTGTTATTCCCTTATAATGTCTTGGAAAATAAGATAAATAATCTATTTAGGATACGAAATGGAGGCATTCACTATGTCAAAGATAAAATCAAGTCGGCATGAATCCAAAGCATCTAGGGAATGAACAGACCCTATATTTTTTGCAATATTTCAAGCAAGTATGCTTGTTTGAAAATATTTTTTTTAAGTGCGTGTGTAATGCATGTCATGGTAGTTATGTCGACATTATAGGGAGATATATATTTCTTCATTATGCCAATGTTATTGTTAATCCCTAGACAAAGGCCCATATTATATATAAAACCCTTTATTAATCCCTAGATATTGAATTATTACATTTCTAGTAGGTCGGCTAGAACCCTTCATTGCACCCTTTCATCATAATTGTAACCCTTTGTCTCCTATATATATAGATATATATAATTTATTTTTTTCCAAACAAAAAAGCATAATTTTTATTCCTTGAAAGGGACAAAATTACATTTTGTAGGTGCTTCTAGAGCACTTCACACTAAGAAAGTGTGTGAAACAGATGAAGATAGGTGGGATTTTGTATGCCCTCTGTTCATGGCTACATATTGCAGAAAATAAGTAACAAAATCACACCCAGGACAAGGTGTACAACCTTTCTGATTATATGTGTCCTTTATATACAAGAGAAGATCACCACTGTTGTGGATAGTGTCTGTCTTTTTTGAAAAACCAAAGGCAAATTGAAATGTCTTCAATAATACATTTTTACAATTTGTTGTACATAATATAGCAAGGAAAAAGTGTCAAAGAAGGTCGATCCAGTGAAAATTGCATTTTTCAAAGGCTGCGAAGTAGATAGATTTTGTCTGATTTCTTCAATCTTGTAGTAGTTCTTGTTCTTCTATAAAAAGCCTTTGATAGAAAGCATTTGAGTCTTCCCCTTTTTTCTTAGTGATATGTCATTTCCCTTGTAGGATCTGCAATCCTTTTTTGGGTAGTAAGTCTGCTACCATGTTCATGTCCCTCTATACATGAGAGATAGCCACAGTATCAAAGGTGTCCAATATCTTGTAAATTTCCTCCAGAATAGGACTTAGCAAAATACTGTGACAATTTTGGTGTTTTCTTGTCCAATTTATTACATTCATAGAGTCCCCATAAATTTTTGATTGATGTATGCATTTTTCTCTGGCAAAAAGAAGTAGAAGCTTCAAGGACATAAGTTCAGAAAAATTGTTTGTCCCCCTTCTCTGTCCCATTTTTAAAAAGAAACTACAGTTTTCAGATAGGTGTAGAACAACTCCTCCACCAAAAACAGAGTTATGAGCAAATCCATCAAAGTAAGCCAAGGGTTTTGATGTATCTATTGTCTCTTGTTGCCTTACCCTTATTGCTAGTGAATTTTTGGACCTAGGGAAATGAGAAAGTATTGAAAGACTTTGTGTGACTATTAGTTCTGGGATTGTGGATTTTTCCTTGAAGATTTTTGAATTTCTTGCTAGCCAGATTCCCCAGCTTAAAATAAGAGGGAGTGCTTTGATCTCTTTATTTCGTGGGGTATCTGTCAAATTTTTCCAAGCCATTTCCATAGTTTCTCCAGCCCATATGAAATTATGTCTAATGCTTACTGACGTTTCAGACCATCGTTTTATTGTGAAAGGGCAAGTGATGATAATATGTATAGTGGATTCATTTGAATTTTTACAAAGGGCGCATCTCCATGGGCCTTCTATCTAATGCTTGTTCAAGACCTCCCAAGTTGGGATTCGATTATTTAAGACCACCCACATAATTTTTTTTTATTTTTGTAGGAATTTTAGCTTCCAAAGACCTTTCCACCACCATTTGGCATTTTGTTGCAATGGGTCAATGTTCAGTGCTATGTACCCTGCTTTTGGAGTGTAGAAACCTATTAGATCTTTTTTCCAAACTAGTTCATCATCCTTGTCAGTGATTCTAATGTGGCCTCTTCTGAGTGTGGCTATATAGTTTGATAATGATTTTTCTTGAATCCCATAGAGTCCTAAAATATTAACATTTTTCCAACTGTGGTTCCATAAATTTATTGTTGGGGGATTGACTAATTGACAGAGGTAAAAGATACATTTCCTGTGAAGTTGTTCAATTAGATCCTCTGAAAGTATGTGAGATTTTCCACTTCCTGGACATGGATATGCACCAATTCGTAAATGATTTCCTTTACCCACTCTCCAAGAAAGACTATCCCTGACCACTGGGAAACAAGAGACCATTGCTTTCCAAATAATCGAATCATTTGTTGAAGATTTGATTGGGATTCTGATCCAATCTTCAATTGAATCTGGGGAAATGTATTTTTGTGTTACTACAAGGGTCCACAGACCGATGTCTGAGATGAGCCTCCAACAGGATTTTTCTACAAGGGCCTTAGAAAAAAGGACAATTTTTTGAGCCCCCAACCTCTTAAAGATTTTGGCATAGCTATGTTATCCCATTTTGACCATGGCTGTGTAAACTTTTCTCCTGAACCAGACTAGATAAAATGTGCACAAATCCTTTTTATTTTTTCTAAGAATTCTTTTGGAATCCATGCTAACGACATCCAATAAACTAGAATGACTTCCAATATTAATTTGGTCAGTGTGAGTCTACTTGCTCTTGATAACCATCTAAAGCTCCAACCGTTTAATCTTTTCTCTAGTTTTTCTATCAACCATTTCCAATCTTCTTTCCTCTAGCTATTTGGATTTAATTGAAAGCCCAAGAATTTTATTCCTTTTGAGATATCCCGAAGAACAAAAGGAAAACATCTTTGGTACACTGCCTTTTCTTCTTCGACCATTACATAGGTAGAGATTGTTGATTTCTGTTCATTTATTATCATACCCGTGGCTAAGAAGAACAATGAAAGGATGCCAGCCAAAGTTTTTGCATCTCCAACTTTCCCATTACAGAAGATAAGAATATCATCCACAAATAAAAGGTGTGTGATTTTCAACCCTGTTGTAACTGTTATTCCCTAAAAATTCCCCGATATGGTTGTTGCATCGAGGGCTTTACTTAGACCCTCAACTACTAGAAGGAAGAGAAGGGGGGACAAAGTACATCCTTGATGCAATCCTCTTTCATATTTGAAGAAGGGGGAGGCTTCCCCATTTATGAGTATTGCAAAAGAAACCGAGGAAATGCAATCCATTACCCATTTTATGAATGGAACTTGAAAGCCTAGGTGAGTGAGAAGATGACGGATATAAGCCCAGTTCACTCTATCAAATGATCTTGAAAGGTCGATCTTTAGAATTGATCCTTTTGATCTTGTGGTATTTAGACTATGGAGGCCTTCTTGTGCAACCTCTATTGCCTCATGAAATTGTCTCCCTTCTAGAAACCTGAATTGTTCCTTGGAAATGGCTTTTGAAAGAAAAGGATTTAGTTTGTGGGCAATGATTTTGGCAATAATCTTGTAGATACAATTACATAGGGAGATTGGCCTGAAATAATTGAAGGTCTGTGGATCATTTACCTTTGGGATGAGGGAAATAAAAGTAGTATTGAAATTCCCATGGATTCTACCATTGGAACGAGATTCCTCGATAAACTTTAAAAGATCTGTGCCAATCATATCAAAAAATCCCCTGAAAAATTCAATTGTCCACCCATCTGGTCCATGGATTTTGTTCTTCTGAAAGCTTTGTAGGGTTTCAACTCATCATTTGTGACTTCAACAATTAAATCTTGGTTCCCTTGATCATTCACAAAGCTTGGGAGATATAAATCCACCTTTATTGTTTCTGCGATATTTATATTCCTGTCCTCTTTGAATAAGGTCTGAAAATGGTTTTTACCCAAATTTGCTAGGCCTTCAAAAGTTGTATAGGATCTACCCTCCTGGTCCTTTAAGCTCCAAATGGTGTTTTATTCTTTCCTTCCTTTTGCATATGCTTAGAATAATTTTGTGTTTTCATCCCCCTTTTCTAACCAAATAGCTCTTCTTTTCAATCTCCACGTTTTCTCTTGTTCCTCCAACAAGGTTCTTCGTCTTTCCTCTATGTTTTTTAAATTTTCACGAGCTAAATCTGACAAAAAACCTGCCTCTGGGTCCTCTTGAAATAGTCTAAGTTGTTCCTCAATATTTTGTAGTTCCCGTTCCTCTACATTCTGTTTTTCTTTTGCCCATGGAATGACCAGTTCTTTTAATTTTTTGAGATTTGATGCAAAAAGGATGCCAATTAGAATGTCCTCTATATTCCTTATGTTGGTCCAGTTTGTCCTGATCAACTATTGAAAGCTTTCATCATTCATCCATGAGGAATTGAATTTGAAAGGGGCTACTGGTTTTTTTGGGACTTTCTTCCATTTCGAGCCAAACTGGTGAGTGATCCGATTCACCTCCGCTTCTAATCCATTGACGAAATTGTAAAGGGAGCATTACAACAGATTCAGAGATCAAGAACCGATTTATTCTTTTTGCAACATGGGCTTCCCCTACCCTCATATTCCTCCAAGTGGGTAAAAGTTTTAGGGGGTCCACGTCAATGAGTCCATTAGAGGCTAACAGATGGATGAAAAACCCTGCTTTGCTGTCTAGGTGGGCTGATGGGCCCCAAATTTCGGCTTCCCCCAAAGAGAAATTCAAATCTCCCCCTAGGATTAGTAGTTCATTATTTAGAGGATCTTTGGCAAGAAAGTTTACCCAGAAAGTGTTTTGATATATATGTGGCCCATAAAAATTAATTATTCTGATCTCCTTTCCAATCCCTTCCATCAGAAAATCACCTCCTAGAACATAGTCCATTGCCCAAGAGTTTAAGAGTTTTAGTCTTCAAGATCTCTAGTCGATGACTAGGCCCCCCAATATAACTTTGGGGTTTTTCCCCATGAAAGGCCATCCTAGGAGGAGGGTAGAGAGTAGGTTTGTCGCCACCTCTTCGTTTGAGAGAATTTCTTGTAGAAGAACAATATCTAATTGGTTTGTCAGGACCATCCTTTTTAGTGCGGATGTTTTGGGGGAACTTACCAAACCCCTGCAATTGTATGTGAGGAGCTTCATGGGTGAACCCTTACTAGGGTTTCCTCTACTCTAAGTGCCCCAACAATTGATTTTTTCCGACCAGAGGCAATGTTGACCAAATCTCTGGATTAAGACTTGTAAAGATGTGAGTTTCTACCTCGCCCCTTTTTTATTTTTTATTTTCTGGATCTATGGATTTGGTCCCAACCCTTTGTGATCAGAGTTTGGGATAGATATGGTCCTGTTGCAGAGTTGATATCTGATGATTGAGTCTTCAGACTCTTCGGAGGATGAGTCCTCGGGGGGCTGAGGGGAAAGGGTGTCAGGTGCGGAGCCTAGTGTAGGTTCTCAGGGGATTTCGATCGATGGGGAAAAAAAAAGGATTGTGTGAGGGAAAAAGGTATGAAAGGATAGTGGGAGGAGGTATCAGGGGGGGAAATCCACCATTCATACAAGAAAAATTATAATCCTTAAAAGAACCATTTGCTAAGCAGGAAATATTAATATGCATACCCATAAGGCTGTCGACTAAGACTTGAGGAATGGCCTCTGAAACAGCTTCTGATGTCGACGTCTCTCTTCCAGCTAGGACTAAAGCCAACGCGCTTCCTTCTTGTGATATTGGATCCTCCACTTCTTCAGTCCACATCGTTGGTTGTTTGCTTGGATAATTTCCCGTCGAGGAGGACTCCGAATAAGGGAAGTCAATATCTTTGGAGATTGGCATCTCATTATTCAATCTATTTTTTGAAGGAGATCGAGGGTTTCTGTGTCCCCTCGATCTGGATTTACATTCCTTGATAATGTGACCATATTTGTGACACCTCCTGCAACGAAAGGGGAATCCTTCGTAGTCTAGAATTTGAACCCTAGTTCTTCCTAGATCTGTCAAATTTAGATATTCCTTTAATCCTTCTCTTATGTTTAATAAAACAAGGATCCTTTCTACCGCCATCTCCCTTGAATCTATGAATCCCATATCTGTAGCTAGGAATTCTCCTGAGTGATTTCCAATATCTTGAAATCATTTTTCATTCCAGAGATGTGGGAGAAGTCCCGACATCCAAACCCAAATGGGAATGGAATCCAATCTCTCGTTTGCAGCATCAAAAGTATGGTTCCATAGATTCAAGAGTATAGGTGAGGAGTCTATGAACCAACTTTTTTGAAGAACTGAAGTAGCTTGAGAGTTTTTTGAGAAAATAAGCATAAACCATCTTATGGACAGTCGACTAATTTTTGGAGGCAGGTTGAATACCATATCCCAATTTGATGCCACCCAATATTTTAGCATCTTCTCGCTAAATTGACAGCCATAGGATTTTCCAAATAGACTTTTTTCCGCCATTTATGCTACCCCTGATAGGGTTAGGTCATCACCCAAAGTGAAGTCTATATTTGATTTTGAAGATCCTACGCACTTGTTAATTTTCTTATGTCTTGACTCGACGACTCCCATGAGATTTCAGATCTAAGGATTCTATGAGAAGTTGGATGACTCCCCTCCAAAAACTGTGATCCATTCACTAGAGTTTATAGGTTGAAGATTTGTTGAAATAAACTCCTCCTCCGCCACTATTGTTTGATCCTGGAAATACGTTTGTTCCTCGAAAGAGTAGAACTGGGCCAGAGCCGCGGCTTGTTCCACAAGAACCTAATATGCAAGAGCTTGAGCAAAAGCAGTAGAACCAAATCCTGGGAAAGTTGACTGATAAAACCCTTTCTCAAGTGGGGAGGAAAGAGGAAAACTTGGTATCGAGGTGTCCAGGAAATACCAAGAATAATTTTTTGGGGATGAAATTACAGGGAAACCACACTGAATGGGTGAAAGAAGGCCTTCGAATGGCTAAGAGGACAAGATATCAGGCCCAGGTAAGGAGATAGGGGATTTGTCTGTGGCGAAACTATCCCATATGCCCCTACTCCGCCTAGCCAAGAAAAATTGTCTGAATCTTGACTATGAAAATAACCAGAGACCCCTGAGAGCTAAGAGAAGAAGTCCTCCTGAGTAACCAATGGTATATACCCAACCATCTGGATCGAAATTAGTTGAATTGGACTGTCAGTTGTCACTATCTAAGGAAACATTTCTCCTATCTCGGGTGAGTAATCCACCACATATTATAGCTAGCCATGGTGGATTAATTGTGCCTCTAAGGGGTGAAATACCAAAAATTGCTCTCGTCTAGAACGCCACGAGAAAATCCTCCTAGCCCTGTTGTCAGTCGTTGCGTGAAAATCCCAACAAAAAAATCCTTTTTACCCACAGCCCTTTGCGATGGAATGGCCCGTGGGTCATGTGACCTAGTATGAGGGCTTAACCACAGTTGTGGGTCACATGAGGTTTGCAGGCCGCAGAAGATTTGCGGGCCTCAACCATCATTTTTATTCCCTGGCGATATCTTGATTTAAGATATAGATTTGTGAAATAAGCCATGCCTTGAAGCTCATCCATATATATATATATATATATATATATATCAATGAGATATAGTATTAGGATGATCTTACCTGAATTCATATTGTGTTATGGAGTGGATATATTATAAAGGAGGCTCCCCCCTCGAAGTGGACTATATTTTATTGATTTCTTATCATTTTTAAGGCGCTAGATCATAAAATTTGGTATCAGAGCTCATTGATCCTAGGTTTTTTCTTCTCCAAGAAATTCATCTCAATATTTTCACTATAAAATGTTTTCTGTGACGATTCAGACCATGAAAATCAGAATTTATTTTGTGAAAATATCAAGGTATATTTGGTAAAAATTTCATCTTATGGGTCATCATACTTTCAGAGATACACCCTGTGAAAGATAGGGTATCTGACTAGTCGTATTAACTAGTATCAAACAAGTGTTCCAAGTAAAATAGTCATATATTATTCAGAGAGGATCCAAATTGAGTGAGACTAGTTGCATTGAAAAGTGAATAGTCTTTAGTATTTCTAGTACAATTTTTAGAATCAGATATCAAATATTGTGTGTGCGGCACGCTGTACAAGTTCACTCTCCTGGAAAGGAAAAAAATCAGCAAGGTGTGTGGAAGTTAGCATAACTTCCACTTGGCACGCCAAATTTTTCTCAAACCTATAACATTGAAGATAGAACATTTCAGAGGAATATATGAAATTTCAGACTCAGAAGGGATGAAATTTTAGAGATATACCAAAAGGAAGGTCAGCTAGGAGGACAAACTCCAAATTAAGGTTTTAAAAGGTACGTAACTTACAATTATAATTTCTTTTTTTTGGAAGATAAGTTTCTGGTGATTCAAAATTTGTGATAAATATAGAATAGAGGAGTATTATTAGTATTAATCCATATGGGTCCCAAAAAGGTGACAACACCTATTAAACCTCCAGAAGTCTCATCTATGACTCAAGAAGAAAATGAGGACATACATAACAAGTTGTCCAAATTGGAGGAACAACTTAAGGATGTGAGTGACAAGTCTAATAATTGGATCACTTAGAAAAAATCAAGAAATGTAAAGGAATATGGATGGTATATAAAACAAGATGGATGATATGGAAAATAAGATGGAAGAAAATAAGAATGTCATTAAAGAAGAAATACAAAATTCCATGAAGGAAATGCAAAAGTCCATGCCTTCCATGATCTTTCAAGACCTATATGAAAGATTCCCTAAAAGAGATATCAAAATGGAAGGGACTCATGAAAATAAAGGTAGTACTCATTTTATACAAACTGCCAATAATAAGCCATTTTCAACTAGTGAATCTAACTCTAATAATGGAGTTAATTATGGTGGGGGTCCCAAATTCAACTTTCCAAAATTGAATTAAAGACATTTGATGATACATAGGTCTTTACTTGGGTAAACCAAATAGAAAAATATTTTGAACTACATAATATTATGGATGAAAAGAAAAGGATTCACATAGCAACCTTGAACTTTGAAATAAAACAATATCAATGGTATCAATTGATAGTGAAAATACAACCCCCTTTATATCACTACACTTGGGTTTTATTTACAAGAGACTTAGAAGCACAATATGGGAAAGTTTGGGAATATGATTACTTCATTCAATTGACAAGAATCAAGCACTTAGGTGATATTGAAGATTATAATACAAAATTACAGGTATTGGCCACAAGGGTGGATAAAATAAGTGATGAACACTTGTTGGAAGCTTACATGGGTGGTTAAAATAAGACATTAAACGTGATCTTTTCTTAAGACAACTTACAAATATTGTGGAAGCTATGCAAAATGCTCGTCATATCCATGCCAAAAATAAGGATACACACAAGTCTAGAATTGGAAGCATAGATCATTTTGGGGGTCATAAGACAACCATACCTCAACCAACAAGGTTGACACCTCAACAAATGGATGAAAGAAGAGAAAAGGACTATGTTTGAATTGTGAAAACAAGTACAGTAAAGGGAATAAATGGGTGAGAAAAAAGTATTCTACATATATTGTGAAGAGGAAGAAGATAGTGTAGCTAAACCAACAAGGTTGACACCTCAAAAAATGGATGAAATAAGAGAAAAAGGACTATGTTTCAATTGTGACAGAAAGTGCAGTAAGGGGAATACATGTGGTGAGAAGAAATTATTCTACATAGACTGTGAAGAGGAAGAATATCGGGAATTGGAACCGTCACAAGACCTAGATCTAGAAGAGACTACTCCAACAATATATTGTCATGCATTGGCTGACATCGTTACTCCACAAACCTTCAAGATACAAGGATACATCAAAAATAAAAAGGTAGCAATATTTATTGATTCATCAATTAAAAATTAGAAAAAGATCTCAATTGCTTTGTATATCCTACACCAGAGTTTCAAATAATAATTGCAAATGGAGGTACCATAAATTGTTCATGGAAATACCATAGTATTACTATCAACATGGGGGAGTATTTTATGGATAGCCCCATGATTTCCATATAGATGGGGGGTGTTGATGTTGTATTAGGGGTCCAATGGTTGAAATCATTGGGAATAGTGGCCTTTGATTTTCAAAATATTTTCATGATATTTTCCTCAAATGGAAAGGAAATTGAGCTTAGAGGTATCCAAGGGAAACCCTATAAAGTGATGAGCTCCAATAGCATGGAAAAATTACTCAAAAAGGGAGACCGGGTGTAATTTCACAATTGTGTTCGCTTGATGTTCAAACATTTATAGCCCATGCTCCATCAGATCTCCAAATAATTATCAACAATCATTCCAAGGTGGTTGGTGAAATGCCTAAGGGTCTTCCACCTACTCGAGATCATGACCATGATATTCATTTGCAACCAGGAAGTGTACCACCTAACATTAGGCCTTATAGGTATCCATATGCACAGAAGAGTGAGATTGAGCGCATGATTCAGGAAATGTTAGAGGTTGGCATCATTCAACATAGCCAAAGTTATTTCTCTTCACCAATGGTGATGGTTACAAAAAAAAATGGTTCATGGCATATGTGTCCAAATTATAGACAACTCAACAAAATGAATGTCAAAGATAAGTTTCCTATCCCTGACATTGATGAATTATTAGATGAATTACATGGAGAAAAAATATTTACTAAGTTGGATCTTTGTTCAAGATATCACCAAATCAAAATGAGGCAGGAAGACATTCCTAAAACAACTTTTAGAACACATGAAGGCCATTATGAGTTTTTGGTTATGCCATTTGGACTGAATAATGCACCTTCAACATTTCAAAGCTTGATGAATTCTATTTTCAAGACCTTCCTTAGAAAATTTGTGTTAGTATTTTTTGATGACATACTAATATACAACAAATATTGGGAAGAACATGTACAACATGTTGACAAAGTATTACAACTGTTGGAAGAGAAACAAATTTAAGTAAATCCTTCCAAGTGTGCCCTTGGGGTTCAAGAAGTGGAATATTTGGGTCATATTATATCTCATGAAGGTGTAAAAGTGGACCCTAACAAAATTAAAGTTATTAGGGAATTTCCAATTCTCAAAACCTTGAAGAAACTTATAGGATTATTAGGATTGAAAAGACTATTACCGCAAGTTTGTCAAGAACTGTGGTAAAATAGTAGAACCTATAACAACATTATTAAATAAGGAAGCATTTTCTTGGACCAAAGAAGCAACCAAATATTTTGAAAAACTTAAGGAGGATATGTGTATAAATCTCATCTTGGGCACACTTGACTTTACAAAAACATTTGTTGTGGAGTGTGATACCTCAAGCCACGGAATTGATGCAGTTTTAATGCAGGAAGGAAGATCCCTTTCCTTTGAAAGTAACTAACTTAAAGGAAAAAAATTAGTTAAACCCATTTATGAAAAATAAATGTTGACCATACTACATGCAATTTACAAATGGTGCCCCTACCTAATAGGAAGACACTTCAAGGTAAAAACATATCATGGAAGTTTGAAGTACTTCTTGGAGCAATGATTGTTTTCAGAAGAGAAACAAAAATGGGTTACAAAGATGTTGGGTTATGACTTTGAAATTATTTACAAAAAAAGAAAACATAATGTTGTGGCAGATGCCATTTCCAGGAAAGAAGAAGAAACAAAAGTTTCACTATGTCCTATTTCTATCCCAGAATCTGATTGGGTGGAAGTAGCAAGGATAGAATGGAATCAAGATCAAGAGGTATGCAAGATCATTAAAAAACTACATGAAGACCCCAATTCAATAGATAATTTTGTATGGAAGAATGATTTTCTATGGTATCATGATCACCTATACTTATATAAGAATTCCCAACTCAAACAAAATATCCTTCTAGAATTGCACAATTCTCCCATAGGGGGACATTCAATATTCTTGAAAACATACCACAAGATCAAGAAGGATTTTTGTTGGGAAGGTATTAAAAATGATGTTCAAAAGTTTGTGTCTGAATGTTTGGTCTGCCAGCAGAATAAGGGAGAGACAATCAGGACTCCAGGTCTCCATTAGCTATACCAAGCCAACGTTGGGAAGAAGTTTCCATGGATTTTATTACAGGTTTACTCAAATCCGAAGGAAAGACTGTCATCATGATAATAATGGATCGACTAACAAAGTATGCCCATTTTTTCTCTCTTTCTCATCCTTTTAAAGCAAGCACAATAACAACAATATTCATGGAAATAGTTAAAAAACTACATGGAGTCCCCAAGATTATTGTAAGTGACAGAGAACCAATTTTCACGGGAAATTTTTGGACTGAATTATTTTCTTGTTTGGGTACTCAATTGGATGATAGTTCATCTTACCACCCTCAATATTATGGGAAAAATGAGATCATGAATATATGTCTATAATGGTATCTTCGTTACTTTGCAATTGATAAACAAACACAATGGGTCAAGTGGTTTCCCTTGGCGGAATGGTGGTACAACACATCCTTCCATACTTCATCAAAAATGTCCCCATTTTTGTCACTTTATGGATATCATCCTCCATCCATCACATCACCCTTGAAAGGGAATACAAAGGTTCAAGCGGTGGAGGACCACGTAGGGAACCAACAAGAGGTCCTCAAACTATTGAAGGACAACTTAGTTATGGCACAAAATAGGATGAAACAACAAGAAGATCAACATCACAGTGAAAGAGAATTTGAAATGGGGAATTGGGTATTTCTTATGCTACAACCATACATACAAATATCCCTTAAGCAACAAAATAAGGACAATAAATTAACACCCAAATATTATGTTAGAAAAACAGGACCGCGGAGCAATAAAATAAAACAAATGCGGAAATAAAACACAGAATATAGACAATACAAGAGAGACAAAGATTTACGTGGTTCACCCAGTGTGGGCTACGTCCACCAGAGAAATTGACAGGTCCTTTGCTTATTATTATCCAGCAAAATGAAGGGATACAACCTACAACAAAACCCACTGTAACTTCCTCTTCTTTCTCTCACAGTCTCCTCTCTCAGAATACAATACTTGCCAACCTACATAGCCGCAATACATTTCCCTCATAA
>JASDQU010212999.1:0-18513 GCA_032191745.1 Picea mariana
CGAGAGAAAAACCTCTGATTTACATAGAACATGATCCAAGTAGAAGAAAAAATAGAGAGAGAACCCTCGAGAACCATGAGAATTCCCTGGTGATATCATGGCTTGGCACGGGGGTGGCCAGAGTGCTAAAATTGAATGCCTCTAAGCCTATGGTCGGGTGGAAGGACGAACACCCACAGTCAATTGGTTGGCGGCAACCTGTAATAGATAAGTGATTTCTTACCCTATGTAATTTATCTGTAACTGTGTATGAATTGGCTATACTGTGTATGTTGCAGGAATTGAGCATATTTCTTAATGGATATACTGTATCCCCCTTATTTCTGCTTGATTGTATAATTAGGCCAGTAAGAAAGCATATGGTTAGGATAGGTTTTATACCCGTAAATACTTGTGTCCTATGGTGGCATAAGCCCGAGTCACGAACTGGGCATTCGTCGACCATGGACACAGTTTCGTGTACGCATGTAAACCTTCCTAATACTTTTGAGTCCCTTGGAGGACGAAGCCTGTTAAGCTCAGAAGAGGTAGTGCAGATATGCACAGGCTCTCTGCAAGACAAATCAAACCTAGAACCCCTTGATGAAGGAGCGCAATAGTTTGCTGAAGACTCTTCTAAGAGTCAAGTCTAGGAGAAAGAGTGCAAAGATCTCAAGTCCTTCATAGCTGATGAAGCTCAGGAAGGATAGCGAGTTTCAAATACTGAAAGAGAGTACCCTTTCATTTTCTATATGCATGGATGAGATCCTTTCAGAGGATCTGAGGTCTATCATGACCATTAGATTGGAGGAAGGAACATAGGCATTAATGCCTCGACCCCTTTCAGCCTTTGCAAGTAGCGAAGGAATCGGGATCGTAGATCCCAAGATCCATGGGAGTTACCTGGACCGTCCATCAGAGGGACACGTAGCTACCAGTCGGCGTTTCAGCACCCAGGAAACCAAAGGGAAAGACCCCTTGTCTTCGCAAGTCACGAAATCCCGGTATACGAAATCCCGAATTGGTTTAGTGTGAATAAGTTTGAGAAATCCAGGATTTGATCGTGACCGTTGATCATCCAGAAAAGATCACAACGGTTGATTGTGGCTAAAGGTCATAGCCATCCATTGGAGGGACACGTGGTTGTCGGTCAGTGTTTCGGCACCCGGGAAACCAAAGGGCAAGACCTCTCGTCTTCGCAAGTCGCGAAATCCTAGTACCCGAAACCCCGACGCACTCTGTGGTAGAAAGGAGGAGTCCCGAAAGGATCTGGACCATCCATCGGAGGAGACGCGTGGTGAGTGGTCAGAGTTCGGGGAAATCTTTGAAATCCCGTGAGTCGTTGGATCTCGTACAAGGACTTGCATATCGGGTTTCGGGGTTTGAAGAGTCGAAAGACTTGACTCTCTTGCATTTCGATCTCCCAGTTACCGAAATCCTGATACAGCCAGGACCATCGGATCAGGGGAAGATTTGCAGCCGTCGATCTCAGCAAAGGTAAGATTTCGGGTTTCGGGGTTTGAAGNCAATCACATGGAGGTGGATAAGGGGAAAGCTAGCCTGCGCTAGGCCCCCATAGGAATTCGGGGATTCTGTCCCTCGAAGAAAAGAGGGGAAAATTTTAGTTTGCCGTAGTGGGTATGTGACAGGATGTTAGACAAAGGATCTTTCACACAACCCAAGCAACATTTGTAATAGAGTTGTGAGTAGACATAGTACAGGATCTGAAGAAACTAGCTAGATCTACAACTGTTGTGCGTATACATCCACATAATCATCTTCACTTTGCTTATACAAATAGCCTTCACCAAATTTCTGCGACTTGCTTACTTTATTTTTTTTTTTTTAAGGGGGGGTGTGCAGTTGTATATTATATTGTTCAATGTATTAATTCCTATGCTCGCGTTTCCAGGTTGAAGGTGTTTTGGTTGCAGCGAATGCGTACTCGACCCCCTTTGAGCATGTATGTGCAAAATGCAACTCTCATGCTTCTGCTTCCGCTTTGATAAGTGATGATACGATTGATTGTCTACGATGCGGTGAAAAATGCCCATATATATATGGACATTGACTCAATGCTGCCATCTGAACCGTGGGAAACACAACCATGCATTGTACAATTAGGTAGCCTCTATTACAAGATGTGCTTCCTAGGTTGGCAGAATTGTCGTATGAAGCTTACCTACATAAAAAGGAAAGCAATGTCTACATGTTGCATGACTTTCTGATACACAACAAATTTACCTTAAATGAGGACAATGCAATATTGCATATCGGATGAAGAAGGAAAAAAAAGGGACAAGAAAAAAAAAACAATATCAAGCTTTGGCAGGAAACAAAAATATCTAAGGTGTCTCTATAATATTTCTTCAACACCCAGATGAATGCTCGTCGAACTCGAGTACTTGAGATTGCATGCGCATAAGATTGTTCGGTCCAAAAATGGGAAGCATGGCATCAAACCCCATATATCCCATGGCCCCGTTTATTTTCTCGTGGGAACATATACCAGATGTAAGAGAAAACCAATGCCACGATGTCTTTTTTTTGTATATCAAATTGTTTGATGCAAAGGTCGATGCGTGATGCTCTATGGAACCTTGTGGGAACTTGCTTGCAGCTTGTTTGGAGTTTAGTTGGTTCTTGGTTGTATGATTTGTCTGTCAATTTCTATATCGCGAAACTCTGAGTGTTGTTTGGAGGACACAAAACAATAGAATTGCAATTTTTTAGCCAACTAGCCCGCAAGTCCGCCTGCCAATTTGTATGGCATTGTGACGCAAATTTAGTATGTGGCTTGTTTTAGCACTTTTCCTTGATCGTTGAACTTGGTAAAATTAATCTCTTGGAATAATTTGAAATAAACGAATATACACTGTGCGAAGTCCAATTGTGCTATCATATTAACAAGAGGCCCTTAAAATTCAAATTGGTCGTTGTTATGCTTGCAGTGATAGAATTTAAAAAAGCTTTGTTTTGTTTCCTTCATTTTTTTTAAAATAAGAGATTTAACATCCTTTGATAATTTTATGTAATTAAATTGTACAATATCAATATTTAATATTAATAATTTAGTATTTGAAAATAATGTTTTTAGATAATGTTAGATATATAATATATATGTTATATGTTATACATGTAAACAATCGCAATCTTGAGCTCGCTAGTCCTAGAGTCCGTCTATCAATTTGTATATCGTGGAACTCCGAATGTTGTTTGGATGACACAGAATAGTAGAAGTGCAATGTTGTGCGAGCCAACCCGCAAGTCTGCCTGTCAATTTGTATATCGCAGAACTCTGGGTGTTATTTGTAGGGAACAGAACAATAAAAGTCCAATTTTGAGCCCACCAGCCCGAAAAGCTGCGATCCAAAAAGTGGCTAAATATGGAATGAGGGATCCATACTTGCTCTATAAAATCCCATATCCATACTTTATAAAATAAAAAATAAAAAATTCAACCAAAGCATTAACGTCACAATAATAAATGCTAAATTATTTAGGTTAACTCAAAATTAATATCCAATCTTTTCATGGAGGAAGTTGAAAAAAGCAATGGTATTTCAAGTATTCATATTCACTCAAATAAAACCTCATAAATCTTTATTTAAAAATTTACTGAGCTATTCGACCATTACCACCCAGTGGAAAGTTAGAATAAATCTATGTTACCTGTATTTCATAATTGTCATCAAATTTTTACATAAAAATGGGTAAAGAAGATTAACGAAATAATGATATGTCAAATTATTTATGGTATATCAAAATTATCATCTAACCTTTCTAATAAAGAAGTTGAACCCAAACAATATATCATGATTATAATGATATACTAAGGGATTTATGTGAAGTTAAATAAATTTTTACAAACTTGTATTCCAAATTTTCAATTATTATTACAATACAAGGTTATAATCGTAAATTTTTTTTTTTTTTTATAAATAAAATCGTAAAATGCAAAGCATGATGCACATGAAGGTGTTTCCATTTGTATCGAGTTTGGGTCATGATGTCTCTCTTTTGTGTCATTGTTTTCGAAGCATGATTTTTAAGGGGTCTCCTTAGCCATCAAAATTACAACGTAAGAAGTGGTGTGTAGAAGTTGAGTTAGAGTTGCATTGATTGGAAAATAACTTTACAAGTTATTTTTGCATCGAGTTTGCATCAAGAACATGTTTTTTTTTGTCCTTTCTTTAGAGTTGTTATGCTTCATAATAATGTTGTTATGAGTTTTATTAACATCTATTGACAATGTAGTTTACTTCATTACCATCCAAATATCATATTTGTGTTTTCTAAGTATCATATTGTTTTATTTATGCTTCATTTTAGTGTTATTTTTATGATATTATTATATCTTTAGCATCATGTTTACGTTATTTTAGCATTAAAATTGGGACATCATCACCGATTTAGTATTTGTAATTATTATTATTTATTTAATTATTAGTAGTTATTTGATTATTTTTATTCATTTGATTATTTAGTTATTAGTTTTCTTAAACAAAAATAGTTCTATTTGGATTGAATAAAAGGGAGGGTTGTAGTTGCACCATCCAACGTTTTAATGAAAACAAAGTAGGAATGACATAGTGTAAAAAAAACCTCTAGAAAGTTCAAAAGATGTTGAAAATTGTTTTCTATCTTTCCTAACTTTAGTATCCTAGTGACACTATTAGCTATTTGGCTTATATAAAGCCTAAAAATAAATTTAGCGTACCCAAAGTGAGCACTCTTCTTTCTTTCTACAACTAAAGACATTATGGATTGGTTTTCTCTTCTAGCTTGCTCAGTATGTTGTTCCATAGTTTATTCTTCCATGGTTGTTGCTTGCTCTTGTCCAAAGGAACCAACTAAGATAATCTCTAGAAAGTTCAAAAGATGTTGATAATTAGATATTATTTTCGGGATTAACTACGTAGTTTCAATCCCATTTCTTCACCCCTGTGAGCATCACCCGATGCAATGAGTGCTAAGTGGACTATTCAAATCATGAGAATTATTGGTCAATTGCGACTAACACTCATGAATATGGGTCATATATTAATGACTTACACTACGCAGTTAATCCCGAAAATAATATCTAATATCTTGCACTGCAGAAGCCCCTATATGCTTAAATAATAAGAGTTAAGGGAGCTCTAATTGGGTAGTTCATAAGGCACAATACTTGCTAAGGTTTTTCAAATGGGGTAGCAAGCTAAGTGGGCTTGATTGTGGGAAAAAATCCACAGTTAAGCGCGCTTGAGCCAGAGGCATCTTAGGATGGGTGACCACCTAGGAAGTCCTAGTTACCGGGTGCAAGCCCCGGAAGTGATGATTGATGCTATGCGATTCATTTCGTTGGTTTCAATCCCATTTCTTCACCCCTGTGAGCATCACCCTGGTCAGTTGTGACTAATACTCATGAATATGGGTCGTATATTAATGACTTACACTACGCAATTAATCCCCAAAATAATATCTAATATCTTGCACTGCGGAAGCCCCTATATGCTTAAATGTTGATAATTGTTTTCTATTTGCCCTAGCTTTAGTATTCTAGTGATACTATTAACTATTTGGCTTATATAAAGGATAACAAATTGTTCTAGCAAAAATATAGTCTTGTAAAACATCAAGTAAATTAAACAATTTTTTTGTCATGCCCAAAATGTGCAGTCTTCTTTCTTCCTATAACTAAAGACAGTATGGATTGGTTTGCTCTTTTAGATTGCTTGGTATGTTGTTCCATAGTTTATTCTTCCATGGTTGTTGGTTGTTCTTGTCCAAAGGAACCGACTAAGATAACTGATGAAGAAAGATGCCTCACCTCTGCAAGCTCAAGACTTTCCTCCAATTCTAAATACCAAACTATCTCTTGTAGTTCTTTTATCATGTATTCATGCTAATCCAACTTATCCTTTTTTTCTTCTCTTACCTCTTAAAGAACTATTTTCCCTTTTTTATTTTCTAGTTGGGCCCTCATCTTAATCATTTTTTTTCTTACAATCACTTTTAGATCCTTTGCATAACTCTACTCCCACTCCTTCCTCTGTTTCTCTATCCTCCCCATTTCCTAGAATACAATTTATTGACTATAATTAGAGTCATTCACATTGCCTAATTGACTCTCGAAGATGGTCATGGTAGCTTACCATTATGCTTGTTCCAAAATTTCTCTTTTAAATAATATCCCAAAGCTCTTCTATCCATCCAAAATGAAAAGAACTAGTATACTATACCAAGATCTCTTGAGAGTGACTAACAAATCTTGACTTGCACTTAAATAACCAACAATTGATTAAGAAATCCAAAACTATATCCAAGGATTATCTAAGGAAACTTAAGACTATGGGACTTTCCATTGATTTGAAAGCTTCAAACCCTGAATTATTTCTTAAAACTAAAGTGAAAGAATATTGTGACTGAATCCAGAAATACCTACTCCCACAACCAATATTTCAAATTTTGATGTCTAAACTCCCAACATATACCAAGAAACACCCTTTTGGATCCCATCTAAACTCTGCATGAAAGATTGATTCCAGAGAGCTTGACCTTCCAGCCGGTGAAAAGACATGCTAGACAATTAGAAAAATATATTTTGAAATTGAGATCTAATTTTAGTTTTGATGATTGAGAAGGTTAGGAAGGTTGGTATTGTGAGAGATATTTCGAAATTGAGATTTTGATGACTAAAAATGTTAGGAAGATTGTTATTGTGAAAGAAATTTTGAAATTGAAATCTAATTTGGGTATAGTGAAAGAACTCAAGGAGAAAGTGTTTTTCATCTTCAATCACCTTAATATCACAAAAATGAAAAATTCTTTCATATATATATAATATTATATATTAGAAAATATTTTTTATTAATATTTTTTTACATTTACTTAAAATAAAAAATAACAATATTTATATTTAAAAATAAACATATTTTATTAAAAAATTATATTTAAAATTATTAAAAAAATTAAAACCTAATAACATAGTAAAATCTGGAAAATACCAATGCATCATGCTTTCACTATCCAAACTCAATCCGAACCTCTCAATTATAAACATTTTGAAAGTAAACGAACTAGGGAGTTTTTATATATGTTTGATTAAATTAAATATAATTAAAAAAATAAATTTTTATTTAATATATTTAAATATTGTGAAATTAAATGAACTAGAGAGTTTTTATATATGTTTATTTATATTAAATATAATTAAAAATAATAATTTTTTATTTAACATATTTATATATGTTTATTTAAATTAAATATAATTAAAAAAATAAAATTTTTATTTAACATATTTTATTATTGATATAAGTAATTTAACTATTTTATTTTTAGTTTATATATAATCAAAATCAATAAAATTATTAAAAAAATAATAAATATATGATTAAAATAAACCAAAACTTAAAACATTTGAAAACAATTTTTTATTAACAATTTCATCTCATTTCAAATTATTTAATTATTAATATAAATCACACAAAACTACATGTAAAAAAACATAATTTTGAAAAATTATTTATAAGCATTACTATATCAAATTCCTCGTATATAAATCCTTTAGCTTATTGAGGGCGCCACTAGATTCCTTTTTCTACATATTCAGATGGCTAACTTTATTACATCTACATGTAGTGGTTGTGCAAGGCTCATTTTATTGCATCTCATGGTTGGGCCAAGGATAGGATCACTATGGGTTATAATATTAATTTTCAAGGATAAGATGAGTATGGGTTATAATATTAATTTATTGTATAATGTTTTCAAGAGAATATTATATTATATGAAAAATGTTATATTTATTTAAAATTGAATTATATTCAATATCGATATAATAATATGAATAAAAAATTATTTTTAATGTTATTCTCAAATTAGATATTAAATTAGTGATTAGATATTAAATTAGTGTGTGATTTTTTTTTTTTTTTATATAAACATTAAATTGATATAATTTAATTATTAAATTGATATAATTTAATTGGTATTTATTTTATTGAAAAATATCATGAATTGTAAAAACTTTTATTCTATTAACTTTACCTAACTTCACCCACTTGTCATTGGTCATTACACAGAAGAAATCTCATCCACCCCGTCTTAAAACATACCCTAATTATTAATCCGTTGTAATAACTTAGCATGTGTTTGTTGACTGCTAAAGAAAATTGCTAAAGATTCTCCAGTTGATCAAAATTTGCATTTCTATTGAAGAACTCTGTAAACATTTACATTACGCCTTCCAAAGAACTATTAGGTGAAGACATTGAGAACTTATGAATTTTGTTTTGTATTTGTAATTAAATTTCACCATTTAAATTGAGAACTTTTGAATTTTGTTTTGTATTTATAATTAAATTTCACCATTTAAATAGTTTAAATATTTTAAATTAATAAAAAATATATTCGAACTCCAAAGGTGAGGACTCTCGCAATGGATTCATCCATCGTTGAATATATATTATTTAACATTTGTTTTGAAAATGTTCTGTATTGTAAAAACAAAATGATTATTTTTTTTACCATATTTAAATTATTTTTATAATGAATATTATTGACTCACACATTTGAAGATAAGATGAGATTTTGTATCTCAACAAAGGCAACAAACTCAGCAGCAACAACACCAAGCAACGGCCAAGTTCCGAATCCGAAGCAAACTCAGCAGGAATTGAGTACGTAAAGGTTACATCACCATTTTTGTCCATCACTGTCATGACGTGGCGAGAAGACGAAAGACGTCAGCTAGCCTTAAAGGCCACGCATTGTAAACGATAACGGTCTCCTTTGGAGAAAAGCGAGTTATAATCACCATGAAGACAGAAGATTAACATAATATTCTAACGCTTTATACAGCTGGTCGGATTAAAATTAAAATTTGTCTAAAATAGATTCATGTGTGCGCCGCTGCGCGTTGACTGGATAAATACGATACATATATGTGCACGCTGCGCCTCTCTAGTTCTTATCAAATAACAGCATCCATTTATTTAGCATTTACCGAACCTTTTTTTATTAAGTAGATATATTTATTGGAAATGAGCACATTTAATACACTATTAGTTTTTAATATGTTTTTGTAGAAATATGATTAAATATTATTAGTGATCACAACAAATTAATGAATATGATTTCAATTATTAACTTCTAATTATTATTATTATTATAAAAAAACCATTTATATGTTTTTTTTTTAAATTTACCTACTCATATTTAAAAATTAATGTGTTGACTATCTGATTACCACATCTGCCTACCATGTTTAGCTAATTAGCAAAGATTAAAGTATTGAAACAAAGGGATATGAAGAGAAGTGGAGTGCAACAATTTAATTTAACAATTTTGGGCATTGGGTTGTTTGAAGGTTCATGGTGGTAGTCGTATTGGGTTCACATAAGGAGGTTTTCTGGGTTCACATAAAGTGACTTTCTGGGTTCATGTTGAGATCGCAAAGAGAAGCAGCTGGCAAAGGTAGAAGCGCGAGACAAGTTGATTTTCAAGCTTCATTCTTCGTCGAAGGAAGCCTCTGAGTTTACAAATGGTATCAGAGCCATAATCCCATTTTCGACCCGGGTATGATAACAGACTTCTCACTCTGTTATTTATTGTTTATAAGAATTAAATCTTGAAAGTTGTATCAAGAGTCTCGGGCCTTTGAAAGACAAGGTTTCCACTCTTGCGACTTTTCGAAAGCCATATCAGAAGTCTTGGCCCTTTGAAAGATAAGGTTTCCACTTCTACGACTTTCCAAAATTTTAACTAGTTATTGCTTGAGTAGTCGACCAGGAGCCTATTCGACATTCTTTCACTCAGGTGCAAAGAACTAGAATTAAATGCCCTTCTTTCCTGTGCAGTAATAGTTATTTCTTTCTTCATGGATTCATATGTTCCTTTCCGTACTAATTTGAATGTTGAAGATCTTAGTGTTTCAACTTCTGAAATCCAAAACTATCTCATGATTCACTACATGCCTACCATAGAGACATTAGATCCCAGGCTTCAAGATATTTATAAAGGAATGAGACCACCAGGGACCCCTAGATATGGTCTAGGGTACATAGAGCAATGTGACCAGGTCATACCTGACTGCCGATTCAACAATCCCTTACCTACATCCATGCAAAGACCATCTATTGATGAAATTCACAAATTTCATTCAATCATGACAGGATGCCCAAAGAATACTATTGAAGAATCACGGATTAAGAAAATGATAAATTGGGATTTGTTCACCCATCCTGAAACTTCTGAATTTAATCTTTCTACTTCAGATGAAGAAAAGGCTAGTCTATCTAAAGACTGGCAGACATATATTTCTGAAAATGAACTCTGGATTTATTTTTATGAATGGAAAAGAAAATCTCAAAATCCAACAGTTCAGATGATGGAACGAGAGAAAGAAATCTCTGCTCAGCATGAATGGAAAAGTTTAGAAGGAAAAACTGTAGAATCTACATCAACTTTTCCACCTTTTAAAGGTATTATACTGGAAGACAATAACAGACAAGTTAAAGCTATACCATTAATGTTAGCAGAAGAAGCTACCCAACTTTCGGGTATAGAAAAAAGAGTCCAGTCCATAACAAAACAAGTAAACTGGACAAACACTGCTCTTAGAGGTATGGCAACACATACCTTTGTCACAAATGACTATGCCAGAAAAGGGCATATTAGAGACTTACAAGTCTCTACAAATACAATAATTCAATCTGTAAATCAAATTAATGACAGAGTCACAGACATCCACAGCCAAGTGGCAAAAACCCAAGATGTGATAATGCTAAAGTCTAGTGATTCTGCAAAAAATTACGAGGAACTAATGGAAGGATTGGGAGAAGCTTTCTCAACTATGGGAAAAACTTTGTTGGAAATCAAGCCAAAGGAGAAAGCTCCTGATAAACCAATTCCCAAATCTTTTATCCTTCCCCATTCTCCAATCTCTATTGTTTCTCCTGTATATAATCCCAAAGAAACAACTATAGAGAAAAATTTCCCTATTCATTTCCCAAAGGAAAAACCTTCTTCTTCCTCTCAAGACAATAACTTGTCCTTAGTTTCTGTCCAAAGACCTTCATATGAGGATATTCCTCACCATATGAATAGACCATCTGCACCTGACCTCCTAGGAAAAGGAAAAATGCCTGAAACTCAGACATTCTCAGAAGATTGGTTTCCTGAATGGAATATAGATGGTTTATCTATTGGACAGATTCAACAAATGATAGATAGAATGTATGTCTCCTACAAAGTCATGTGCATGAAAGGGAAAAGTGAAACAGAAGCATGCAAGTCTCTAATTCAATGCTTCATAGGGACACTTAGCAAATGGTGGGAAGTTATCTCCTCACCTATCATGATAACCAAAATGGAAGCAGAAGTTTTGAGGGATGAATAAGGAGATATTATATACCACCTAAATGGAAACCCTCAAAATAATATGATAGGAGCCCTAACCACTCTAATCCTAGAACATTGGTGTGGGACTGAAGAAGAATTAGCTGACAAGCATGAAATGATTTTGATGAATGTCAAATGTAGGAAAATGTGAGAATATGAAGAATTCCATAAAGAATGGACACAAAGGATATTTGAGGTAAAAGATAGCCAAAATCTTTTATGGAAACAAGTCTATCTTGCAGCCATCCCAAGCAAATTTGTAGAATATCTCAAGATGTAAGAAGTCTTCAAATTACCCTATGAGATGTATACTTGGGGAGAAATCTATTCTCTCATTACTAAATCTCTCATTGGACTATGTATAAACATGAAATTCCATAAGTTTGTCAACAAATTATCTCATCTTCCCGATAGTAAGTCCATTTGTGAGATATATGGGTTGTATCTCACAGATCCCGCCAAAAGAAGAAGAAAGAAAATTAGAACATTCAAAGAGAAGAAAAGGGGAAGATATAAACAAAAGACCCATTACTATGAGCCTGAAGATATCAAGCTTAAGACACACTTTAGCCAAGCAAGACAACAAGTGCAATGCTGGCTCTGTGGAAAAAATGGACACATAGCAAGTTCTTGTCGAGAAGGAAAGAACTCAAGAATATCTAAAGGAAAGGTTTCAGAACAAAGGGCTAAAGAAGCTTATCAAAAAGCTAACTCTGAAATAGCACAACAACTAGCACATAGGATGCATTGCAATAGATGTGGAGCCAATGACCATCTAACAAATCAATGCCCACATCATCCTTTTGTGAAAAGAGAAGAGGTTCACCTATTACAGGAAGGTTGTTGTTCTGAATCAATAGAAACATCTGAATTTGAATTTACTTCAGATGATGAAAATATTCTTCTCAACCATCAATGCAAATGTGATAACCCTAAATTTTGTTCTTCTGAAGAAACTTCTGGTTCTGATTCTATATCTAGCCCCAAACAACAAAGGGGAAAATTGAAAGTATGCATGTACCATAGTACCGGAGATCAAGAGGCTCAGATGCACAATAAAGAAACCAATTTACAACATCCCTCTCTCACTGACTTGGCAAAAGAAGTTTTTTCCCTCAAAAGGGAGGTTGTTGAACTAAAAGCAGAAATGCAAAAATATGGAAAAGAGTCTGAGGATTCATATAAAATTGATGCTTGGGCTAGACAAGAAATTATAGCCCTTAAAGAACAGGTAACATCTTTTCCTCCTCCCTTAGAGGATATTCCAACTGAGCATGGCCAAAACTCAAGACAGTTGTAGGGACTAAGCGCTATGAAGATTCTTCCTATCAAATTTCAGAAGTATCATGTGAAGATAAATTTAGAAATAAATGGAGAAATGTTTCACTTAAATGCCTTGCTTGACACAGGTTTTGATATGAATCTCCTTCAGAAAAATTTGATTCCCTACAAATACTGGCTTCCTAGCAATTACTCTGCTATTGGGCTAGGAAACATATCCACAGATTTTGATTATGAGATTCCCAAAGGCATTTTATGGTTTGATCAATATGCCTTAGGAATGAAATTTCTTTTAGCAGATTTGCCTATAGATTGTATATTGGGGACTCATTTTCTTTTTGCTGTTGAACCACATGGATCGACCAAAACTGCTAAAGGGAACCCAACCTATTTCATCACTATGCCAGGGATAGAAGGACATCCACCAGTCATGAAGATACTTAATTTTATCTCTAAACAGTAGTCAAATATTGTATATTGTTCAGAAAAACCCAAAAGTCTGGTTATTATTAACACCTGGGATGATTTAAACAATAAGCCAGTAACTGAACAGATTGATGATAATTTAGATTGGGAAACTTATTCCCAAAACTGGGCCCCACACTGGGAATTAAGGTGGTCAGAAGGAATCGAGTTTGGTCTGCCCGGATTCTCTTCAAATTCCAGCATTCATGTTATACCACCTCAGCATGTTATAGGGAGGATACATCAAGCTTCTACTATTGTTTCCCGTGAAAATTTAATAGAAATGGGAGATCTCAGCGGATTAAGAACTTCATTCAGAAGATGGTTCTGCCAAGCCTCTCAGCAATGGAGAGCAACTCCAAACCACTCCTACCTGGTGTTAAACCGTATAAGGGCGTTACAGTCTTGGCCTCACCAAGACCCTTCCAGTCTCTTTCACCAAATAAATTATTATCAATATCAGGCTATGTGGGATCATATCTGTTTGTGGAGTGACAGGTACAAATACTACTATTGCATGGTAAAATTATCTACTCACTTCAGAGCAAACACAAATCCTGAACCAAAATGGCTTGAAGATTGGTGGAAGAAGTTTGGGTTAAATCCAAGTGCTATACACCCTGATGTATTCGAGGTTGAACGAATGTTTCATCAACTGAATCTTTCTAATAACGTTCATCGACTCAACCAAATCTCCAACAATGGGTACATGTCAAGTTTTATAAATGAAAGGCATCCTTGGGTTATCTGAACCAAATATGTATTACATCAAGAGGAAGATAGCAATGAAGATCCCCAGATGTACCGAGAAGTCTACACTCAACATTGGGATCCTTATCGTTTCAATCATTTTCATGACCAGCCAATGGATTAATCTACTGGGCCCATTCATGTCTTACTGACCGACAGTGGTGTCAGTCGGTTTCCATGGGTTTACCATCCTAAAACTCCACTTTGTAAAAAGCATCTTAGAAACCTAGAGCACTTCTCTAGATTTTGGCGTGGTTTGACCCGCATTTCTAAGATTCATTAGTACTCAATAAAGTAGATTTGAAGTTTGGTCGGAGATTCTTGCATGATCACTTTGCCAAATCTTCAAAAGATAGATTGCTAAATCTAAAAAGTAGATTTGATGCCATTTAGATAAGTTTTATGTCTCATTCGAGAATGATTATTTTCTCCGAAATTTTGCATATAAGGAGAAGAGAGGGTCAGTCGGAGAGGAGTCGGTTGAAGAGTCTTGAGTCAGTCAGTAGAGTCTGAAGTTCTCTAAGCTCCCTTCTTTTGATCTTTGTGTCTTTCTTATAGTTTGCATAAGTGTGTGGTGAGAAGTGAGCAATCAGTGCTCAGAGTCTATAATACCCAAGCCGCTCTGGCTCTTTTAATATAAAATATCAACTTCCGCATTTCATCTTTGAATATTGTCTATTATCTTATCTCTATTATATGCTTTACCTATTTTCCTATTATTGCGATCATTTGGATTTCTCTGGAATGTCATGCTAAAGTTCACTGGAAAGCTTAGATAAAGTTTACTGAGACGGTTACTTGAAGTTCACTTAGGTCCTGAATAACGTCTGTAGTAAGTCCCACAAGGCAGGTGGCCGCTAGGGCAGTTTTGGGCATTGGGTTGTTTGAAGTTTCATGGTGCTAGCCGTATTGGGTTCACATAAGGAGGTTTCTAGCTCTGATACCATTTGTAAACTCAGAGGCTTCCTTAGACTGAGAATGAAGCTTGAAAATCAACTTGTCTCGTGCTTCTGCCTTTGCTAGCTGCTTCTCTTTGCGATCTCAGCATGAACCCAGAAAGTCACTTTATGTGAACCCATAAAACCTCTTTATGTGAACCCAATACGGCTACCACCATGAACCTTCAAACAACCCAATGCCCAAAACTGCCCTAGCGGCCACCTGCCTTGCGGGACTTGCTACAGACACTATTTAGGACCTAAGTGAACTTCAAGTAACCATCTCAGTGAACTTCAAGTAACCGTCTCAGTGAACTTTATCTAAGCTTTCCAGTGAACTTTAGCATGAAATTCTAGAGAACTCCAGATGATCGCAATAATAGGTAAACAGGTAAAGCATATAACATAGATAAGATAATAGACAATATTCAAAGATGAAATGTGGAAGCTAATATTTTATATTAAAAGAGCCAGAGCGGCTTGGGTATTACAGAGCCAAAGCAGTGTGAAATGTGTAGTAATTTTGCAACTCGAATGCAGGAGGCACAATTGCACGACAATAGATCTTGTATATTTTCTTTTTGTTTCTATCCCAAGGGTTAGGGTATGCAAGGTGTCTACAAGCAAGGGTTTTCCATGTGCTATAGCTATTTGATATACGTGTGGGGTCCAATGGTAGTACTCGACCCAATATCTCAGGGCACCAACTAAGGAGGGTAGACCGTGCCCTTAGTCGTACTACCCGACTACCCAAGTACTAGAGAGTACCTTCCCGAGTGTTGTTCTCGGTGTCACTATAGCAGTCAGTTGATTGATCGGTTTATCTATAGAGGTCTTAAGGAGATCTATGCCGATCCATATATAGGTGTTGTCTGATGTGCTACCACTCCAAAGGGTACCAACAAGGGTTACAAGGGTGTCCAACAGATGTGTGCTAAGTACCAGTTGTATTTCCTACATGTATGAATGCCCAACCATGGTTTTATGCGCGTAATGACAGATCTTTGTAGCTTTAAGACGTCAGAATACGTATCTACCCTGAAAAAATTAACCCATAATTTTCTGCCAAGGAAAGTGCTCTGATACCAATTTTAGTATTCCAGATATAAAATAGTACGCATAACAAAAATATTTTAGCTAGAAATGACAGAACAACAATGATATAACCATAACAATACCAGAATAATACTATAATAACAACAAAAAGAGCACCTTGATTAATGATAGCAATGTTCACTTGCCTCTATGAGTGGGCAACCTCCAGGAGAGAAGAGCTCTATTACAATAATATCCAAGACACGACTTCTCATACCCTCTACTCCTATTTATACTAAATACGTCTATCCAAAAGAATAATCTAGAGGAAGATCCTTCTAGAAGCGGAAGCTTCTATTAGGTCTTCTTACATTTGACTTATTCTTCCTTATTTCTAGACCTTATTAATATTGTCCTTTATTACATGTAATTATATTATTCTACCTACGTGAGGGGTTAGGGAGGTTAGATCCCTAACAGTGGGGTAGAATTTAAACATGTTAGTTCATAGATACTGCATGTGATATGATTTTATAGGCTAATGAAAAACAAAAATCCAGTGGACGTAATTAAATAACAACTCTAAATCAATTAACATATATGTAACTTTATGTTTGATCCTCGAGGGATCTATACAAGTTATTGAATATCAAAGCGTACATTTTGGAGTTTTTTCCCTCCGAGATACTCCTGTTTAAATATATTTATGCTCTCTATACCCCGTTGATTTTTCATATGAGATAATATTGTATAAATGAATATATTATTACAATGATGAGTGTTCTATATATAAAGAAAATATGGTTACCATCCATGAAAGGATGCATCCCTTGAACCATAAATAACCACTTATTTATTATATATATTTATACTTGGTATTATAAATATCATGTCATATATATATGGAAGAATGTCTTCTCCATGTTGTCCAAACATCAACACTCCCTCACAATGAGGGAGACATTCTTCATCATGCCAAAACTTGTCTTTGAAGTATACAAACTTCACTCTAGACTCATGAAACCTATCAGCTTTGGGAGATGTATCTCTCCCACATGAACTGAGGGGAAACTCCTTCTGCGGCTCTCCCTCTGAGCCAATTGATTCTCTCTAAGATCAGTCTCACTCTAGGTCCACATGTGATAACATCTGACATCTTTAAGTCTTTATCATTCCAAGTCAAATCACCATGACTAAGGACAAATATCACACCAAGGCCATTTACCACAGGTACACCCCTGTGAGTGAATTTCATCCCAATGCTATTTGACACATGGAAATCACCTCAAGTCCATATCACTTATTTTCATGATCAAGGAAGGACTACGCTTGGGCCCATTTATCACAAGTGCAACCTTGTGATAAATGTATCCTATATCCATTGGTCTATAGCCCAATCTAGGAGAAGGTCTGCTCAATGCTTACTAGGAAAATTCACCTATGTTTATACACGTCATGTAGTTGGTATCCACAAGACTTGAGCTAGTTCATCCTACAAGGGGTGGCCAGTCCCCTTGGGGCTGATCAAGTTAAGTCATCTTGGACCATACTTGAGATATCGAGGTTCCCTCATGAAACCAATGTCTCATCTCACTCATGAAATCTGTCCATACTAGAAATTTTGTGGTTCCCTTGTGGAAAACATGTTTAAGACATATTAAGGCTCATGGAAACAATGTCTTCTCTAGGACCCATCGAGGATCCCTCATGGAACCAATGTACCCCAAGACAAATCGAGGTTTCCTCATGAAACCAATGTCTCGGTTCCTTCATCTAACCATATGAGGCACATTAGGATGAATTCCACATTCCCCCCTACTCATCCACACATGACCCTCTAGGGAGAATGTCTCTCGCTTGTTGCCTCAAACATCAACGACCCCTCTTAACTAGGAAGGTATATTTCCACGATGTCTTCATCTAGTATTCCACTGACTACTCTACTATCAACTAGTAGCACACAACTACTACCATACCATTGGTAGCTCAAATCATTTGTCACGGTCTTTGTGATCAATTAGTAGCACATGTCTACTTCCAAGCGATCTAGTAGTCTCCATGGAAATTAGCTAGTAGCACACAACTACTACAATTTCATCCAATAGAACATGACTATGCTAATCCATAGTAGTACACAACCACTGTCCAGTGGTACACAACCACTGCTAGTAGCACACAACTACTGTCTAGTGACACGGTCACTTCAAGTGGTACACAACCACTGTATTAGAACACAACTACTGTCCAGAGACACACAATCTTTGTCAATGGTACACAACCACCGTAGTAGCACACATCTACTGTCTAGTGACACATAGTCACTACCAGTGGTACACAACCACTGTAGTAGCACACAACTGTTAATGTTTATGCCATTATTATAGTTCTTTTCATTTCAATAGATAAGAGCATCATAAGAACAAGATCACTGAGAAATACACATTCACAAGAGACACAACTTTTATCCTGGGAAACCCTCTAGGGGAAGAAAACCCAACAAAAACTTCCTTATCATAAATAGCTTATAAAATGTTCAAGAGATAACTCAAACCAATACAGATAGTCCTCTCCAAGATATGCACCACTCTTCTTCTCCTCTCTCCTTTGCCGGTAACAGATCAGAACTTGTCTCTCTAACTAAGCAAGTGAGTTGTGTGTTTGAAGTGAGGCGCTAGCCTCT
>JASDQU010213000.1:5640-18446 GCA_032191745.1 Picea mariana
CTATGTCCCTATGCTCATGATTTTAATTTTTATTGCATCTATTAGTCTAATTCTTAGTTATAGTTTTGTTTTTCTTTATCTAACTCTTTTCTCTACAGCTGTCCTGCTCAGCAGACCCAACTGGGCATGCAAGCACCTCGATTCTTCTCACCAAGGTGACAAAGGAGGTGCAACACAGAAGAACATCTCCTACAGAGTCCATAGTTAAGCTCTTTTCAAACTCCTTAAAATTGAAAATATTGTCGAGTGACCTTGTTCTTTCACACTCGTTAAGTGGTTCAGAAAAGCATCTACTGGCATGAATTTACCCCTTTTTCCAACCTGTAGATTAAAGAGGAAAAAGGTACACCTCGGGAGATTCATCTTGTCGGGAGAGTTCTCCTAAGTAGATTTTATACTTTTTTAGGCTAAGGAGACTAAATCTAGAAAAAGGCAGCGAGTCCATAGTTAAGCTCTTTTCAAACTTCTTAAAATTGAAAATTTTGTCGAGTGATGTTGTCTTTTTCACACTTGTTAAAATGGTTTTGAATAGACGTATTTTCGGTGCTAGTTTACCCCTTTTTCGAACTGACTAGACTACCTTCGAAAAAGGTACCCAGTGGAGTCTTCTTTTACGCTTTTTCAGATTCTCTAAAAATGAAAAACAACCGAGCTTACCTTCTCTGGGCTCATTAAAGTTACATTCAAGGACATTATCATTGTGTCCTATTAATCACATTTTCATCCCTGCATCTTTGGACTAATTCTGACTCCATGTTGTTGTTGGGCCTGGGCATGGATTAAGAAATAAAGCGAAGAAAAAGGAAAAGAAAAGACTAAATGTAAACTGTGCGGAAGGTACATTGACTGTGATTGGGTCAAAGTGGTTAAAGAAGCATGAAAGGAGCACAGAAAGGGAAATATAGTCGTTGAATGAAAAGATTGAGGATGACAGATCATCAAGGAAGATGGATCGTGGAAAACTCAACAAGAGGAAGAAGTTGTCAACGAATGCTTTGGAGCACCTCACGGGAAAGAAGGAAAGATAGGCTTGCGAAGCCCAAGAAATGTGAGTCAAAGAGGACCTAGGGTTTTAGACACCTAGGGTTTTGTATCTAGGGTTTTGACACCTAGAATTTGTCATGTAATGTATAAATAAAGGTCTAGAGGACCTGGGATGGGTTCGGTTCAGAGTTGGTTGTTCATCGTTAGTTGTTGTTGTTGTTCATTGTGTATTGTGCGAGGGAGAATTTTTGTGTGTGAGAGAATTATGTATTGTAATATCTTCATCTGGGTGTGAAGATCAACCCTACAGCTGAGTGCACAGGGAGGGGAGAGAGAGAAAGAGAGAGAGATATGCAAGCTAAGAGCACAGATAGAATTGTATGTTTTCATATAATATCAAGAAACACAGTTCTATGGACGTAGCCCTAGGGAGAGGGTGAACTATGTATATCTTGTTGTTCTGTGGGGTTGGTGTTGTGTTCTTTTACCTTCTCTTATTTTTTTATTGCATCATAGTGTTAGATCTAAGATATAACTATGCAAAGTGATTTTAAGTTGGTAATCGATATCTGGTCGTTGTGTTGCTATTGTTTTAGATCCACTTTGTATTTCCTCTGGTTGTAGACACCTGCATCCTGCAACCCCCTATTTCTACTTTAGGTGAGACTGCATCTGCTTTGCAAGTGTTGCCAAAAGGGCCAGTATTTAGGGCTTGTTGGTGCGTTGTTAGAGCTGAACCATGGGTCTTCCCTTGTTCCAAACAATGGTTCCATTGTTGGGACCAAGATCTTCTTGACAGAATGTCAAGGTGGTTTCCATCGAAGATAGAGATTTAGAAGTGGATAGAAGAACAATAAAAGGAATTCACTAAGGCTCAGAATAATAACCCTAATCTTATCACAGAGGATTGGTTGGGAAGGTATATCTTTACTGATATACACGAGATTTTCTTTGGAGGAATTCATAAAGAGCTATACGAGTGGTTAGCCAGATTAGAAGATACCCATTTTGAAATCAGATTTAGAACACATATGGTTTGGACGTTGTCATTGATAAAGAAGTTCAAGAGAGTTCTCTATTGACAGCAGTAGATCACTGGTTCAATAGTACCATTGGTGGGTACATTACTGAGTTTTGTATTGACAGAATAGAGTCGTATATCCAAGAAGAGAGATATTTCTTTAAGGGACCTAGAGGAAACTTTTTACACTTTTTGAGGTTGAAGATCAAGATGCTATTGCATGAGAAGAACATCTTGAAGATACAATAGTTTGTCAGATCTAAAGGCTAATGTTCAAGAACTCAGACAACGACAGCGACACAGAGGTTGGACAAATGCATGGTGGGAGATTATTTAGAGAAGTTCCTCTGGTGAACCTGTTTGAGCAGGGTCAAGAGCCACTGGCACATGACTAAGGGTTCTACAGTGGAGAAGAAGAAGAGTTGTTGAATGAGGAACATTGAAAGTCTGCTAGGGTAGAGGAAGAACAAACTGAAGAACTTCGTCGAGAAGAATCAGTAACTTCAGGGACTACGCCGATTGTCGAAGTAAGTATTATTAATCCTCCTGTTTTTTTAGTAGCGTTAAGTAGCTAGAGTAGTCAGAGTTACCAGATCACTCAAAGCACTGCTACCAGCAGTTCAATACATACGCAGTCAAGAAACCTAGGAAGATCTATGGAATATGAAATGAGGCTACCTATCTTTAGAGGAGATGGATATGAAGATCCTGATCAACACTGGTTTTTATGTGAATCTATGTGGAGTATTAAGAATGTCATCGATGAAGTAATTAAGAGAGATCAGTTTAGTACAACCCTGAGGGACCGCGCACTGAGATGGTACATGAAGTTTGTTACTGGAGTTGCACATCCTAAACCACTGAACGCGATCAAGATAGTGTTGAGTGCATAATTCAAGAAACCCAAGTCGAAGTCATAGTGCATTACAGAACTAAAATAAATCAAGAAGAAAGAAATTGAACCTATTTGGGAGTTTGATCAGAGGTTAAGACCTTGACAGGCCGATTGAGTTTTCAGATTCCAGATGAACAGAAAAAGGAATGGTTCATTATCGCCCTCTTACCACACATCAAAGTTCCTCTTATGCAACAGAAGGTTTCTTCGTAGGCTGAGGCATTGGAGCCCATGAAACTAGAATCATCCCCTATGGGAGAATCCAGCTCAGGTATGACTCAAATTTTGAGTCAGCTAACTAGATTATCTCTACAGGTCGAAGACATGAAGAAAGACAAGGGAAACGATAAAAGAGACGAGATCTGGTGTATCATATGCAAATCAAAAGGCCACGATAATGAGCCCTGTCCCCTATTTCATGAGTACTTGGCCTCTAGGGCTCTGATCCCTTTGAAGAAGATTACTCTTCCTTGGTGCGAGGTATGTAGAAATAGACATTGCCTTGGTGAATGATACTACATGAAAAAATATGTTCAGACACCTACAAACCTCTGCTACACATTCTGTAAATCTGTGGGGCATGATGAGAAGGATTGTAGGGCTTACGATCTATTACATGAAAGATCAAGAGACACATATTGAATTCAAGGTGAAGTACAGAATGAAGTAACTTCTATCCAGTTTAACTCTCTAGGAAGAGGAAACTTCGACCCTCACGGTGGATTCAGAGGAAGAGGATGAGGAGGAGGAATGGGTCGAGGTTGAGTTTAGATCATTTTTTATAGCTGTGCATATCCAAGACACTTGGCAAGGCACTGTTATAACCCTTGTACCACTTGCAGTTATTTCAACTCATTTGAACATGTCAAAGAAGATTGTCTCGCGCTGTTAGCCAAACTTTAGGAGAGACAAGGAAGAAACCAGTAAGTATAACTAATATCAATATAACCTCATGGATTGTATCCTAGATTCATTGTTATCACTAGAGGAGGTGCTACTACAGACAAAGATAGAGTGACCCCAGGGAAGAATATAGAATAATATAGGGTCAAAAGAGTTGTAGATAAGACATAAGATTTTGATCCGAGGAAAGAAAAGCATACATTTGAAGAGGAAAGAAAATAATTTGGAAGAGATAAGGCTTCTTCATCAAAGACACAACCTGAAGTGAGATAATGTGGAATGACTTTGGCATTTGATCAATCTGCATCACCTAGAGAAGGAAAAGAGGTAAGCAAGCTTATGGAATTCTTATGCACTTGCATTAATTTGATAAAGGATGAAAGAGTTGTACAAGAGCTACAAAATTTGATCGGATAGTATGAGCCAAGGAAGGTAGATCCCTTACTAAATAGAGCAGTACATCAAGTATCCAAAAAGAGAAGGACAAATAAGGAACCACACCTTAATGCTCAAATTGGAGATTATGATATAGATTATGTGGTCCTTGACTTAGGGTTAGAAGTTAATGCTATGACGAAGCAGACCTCGGCACTGATGGGAAAGCCTAAGTTGATTTACTCCCCTATCAGACTTAGGATGGCTAACCAGTAGGAATTAATCCACTTTGGAAGACTATATCATGTCCCTATGGACATCGATGGGGTAAGGACATTTGTGGATTTTGAGGTGACTGAGATAGTCGATGATAGTTTTCCTTATCCTATGCTGCTACGAATTGATTGGGATTTCAATATTTCTACTGTGTTTGACTTAAAGAAAAGAATAAGGGAATTTGAAGGTGATGGCCTTAGGGTCATTACACCTCTGGATCCTGATGAAGGTCGTAGATACACAGAACCCATCAGAGAAGAAGACCGCGCATATGAGCTAGAAAATATTTACAAATTGACAGCAATACAACATGATTACATTAATCCTACATCAGATGGGAATTTAAGTTAGCGAAGTGACAACACATGTGCATCAAAATCTGAAGAATCAGTAGAGAGGAATAACAAGATGTATGAAGTTTTTGCACAGATATGTGTTAGATTGACCAAGGAAGTTCGATGGATTTGCGTAGAAGTAACCAATCTACCCACATTTGATGGTTTAAATCATTTAGAAACTTTCGTATCATAATTTGAAGAAATTGTACTAGTAAAATAGAGACTGTTGGCATTGGATGAAGCTTTAAAAGCAACTCAAGCGATATGGTGGGGAACACATAAGAATAATATCACGGACTGGGTGCAATGTCTCACTTTGATGACAGTGCAATTCTTAGATCAAGTAGAAGGGTGCGAAGTTAGATACACAGGTCAGATATGTCAAAGGACCTTGTGTGAATTTTCAAGGAGGCTTGGAGAAACATTCATCAAGAGAAGTGGGTGCATAAATTCATTAAAAATTTGGATACAACACCTATCAATTAGTATCTTCAAGAGGAACTGCACCTCACCACTGCAGATTGGCAAGGTATGATTCAGAATTTTGTAGCCACATTTTTATTTGAAAGTAATTACCCTAGAGTAGATCAAGCTTTACAGGTTGTAAGATAGAAAGCCTTTAAGGAGGCACCTAACCTCCCTTTGGAGCAAGAAGAAGAATAATGGACTTCACCGCTTCAGAAACTACAGGGCTGTTACAATATCAATGCTGATAAAGATGATGATCCTATGAATGTGAGCATCATAGAAATAGAAGGACAAAGATACATAGAAGGACCAGGAGTAGAACTACCTTTTATTGGACAACCAATCAAAATCGATAAAGTTAACATTGGAACAGAGCAAGCACCTAAGCTCGCAAACATTGGATATTATTGGGATGATGCCACTATTGATAAGATCAAAAAACTACTGCATGATTATAAGGACTTGTTTCCAACCAAGTTTATTGATATGAAGAGAATTAAAGGGCCCATGGGAGAGATGAAGATACCCTTGAAACTAGATGCAAGGCCATTCAAACAAAGACCCTATAGATTGAATCCCAAATACAAGAAAAAAGTCAAGATTGAATTAGACAGGATGTTGGAAGAAGGAATCATAGAGCCTGTTGAAGATTTAGAATGGATTATCCCTATGGTGGTTCAAGATAAGAAGACAAGAGAGATCAAAATATGTGTAGACTTGAGGAAACTAAATAATGCATGTTTACATGATCCATTCCCTACATCATTTACTAACGAATTTTTAGATAATGTGGGAGGACAGGAAGTTTACTCCTTTCCAGATGGATTTTTGGGTTATCACCAGATCAGGATTGCCAAGGAAGATCATATTGAATGTTTAATAATAATGTTGGATAAGTGTAGGCAATGTCAGATTTCCCTGAACCTGAAGAAGTGCATCTTATTTTCACCCTTTGGAGTGTTGCTAGGCCATATTGTTTGTAATAAGGGGTTGTTGGTAGATCCGTCCAAGATTCCCATTATTGTTGATTTACCTCCCCCTACTTCAGTAAGACAACTGTGCACTGTGCTGGGACATACTGAATACTACAGAAAGTTTATTAAGGGATATGCATAGATTACAACACCCATGGAGAAATTGTTGAAGAAATATTGTCAGTTTCAATGAACAGAAGAATGTTAGCAAAGCTTCGACACACTAAAACAAAAAATGGTTATTGCGCCTATTCTAGTTTTCCTAGATTGGAGTAAGGAATTTCATGTGCATGTTGATGCCTCATCCATTGCATTAGGAGTAGTGTTAGCACATCTAGGAGCAGGATATAGTGACCACCCGTTATCCTTTGCTTGCAGGAAGCTTTCAACAACTGAGATAAATTACACTACCACTGAGAGGGAAGGTTTAGCCATGATGTATGCACTACAAAAGTTTTGTCACTACTTGTTGGGAGGACACTTTAAAATGTTCACTAATCAATCTACATTGAAATACCTAGTCAACAAGCCAGTGTTGGGGGGGAGAATATGTAGATGGCTTCTGTTATTCCAGGAATATGATTTTGAGATCATGTTCAAGCCAGGGAGAATGAATAAGGGACCTGACCACTTATCCAGGTTAGAACACAGAGAGGAACCTACTATCTTGGAGGATACACTACCAGATGCACAGTTTTTGGCCATCATGAAGGCTGATGATCACTTCGTCGAGATAGTTCAGTTCCTATCAAAATGCATGGCACCTTGTGAATATACAATCACTCAAAAGAAATAGTTGGTGGTTTGCACTGCAGATTTTTCACTTATAGCTGGGCATCTATACAAGATGGGACCTGATGAGATCTTGAGGAGATGTGTTATGGAGGAAGAAAGACCATTGATTTTGGTAGAAGAACATGAGGGCATCACAGAAGGAGACTATGAAGAGAAAGTAATAGTGAAAAAGGTTTTCAGAGCTGGCCTCTAGTGGCTCACTTTACACAAAAATGCTAAGGAATACTACAGAGCCTATGATGTATGCCAAAGAGTTGGGAAACCTTCCAGAAGAGATGAGATGCCTTTAGCGCCACAACTAACCTTACAGGCATTTGAGAAATGGGCCATTGATTTTGTGGGACCTATCAACCCACAAGGAAAGCGCACAAGAGCTAGATACATCATCACTGCAACAAAGTATTTGACAAGATGGGAAGAAGCAAGAGCAGTTAAATATTTTAGTGCAACTACAGCTGGGTGATTCATATTTGATGATATCATAACCAGGTTTGGATGTCCAAATATCCTAATCAGTGATCAAGGTACACATTTTATTAATAAGACTATTAAAGCCTTGACTCAGGAATTTGAAGTTCACCATCATAAGAGCACCCCCCACCCACAGGCGAATGGTATGGTAGAATCATTCAATAAGATCTTGGAGACAAAACTGACGAAGATTTGAAGTGTAAATAGGGATGATTGGGATTTGAGAGTACCCACAGTATCATGGGCCTATAGAAACACTTGCAAGAAGTTGACAATGAAGACTCCCTTTAAGTTATTCTATAGTCTAGAAGCAGTTGTACCTATGGAATACTTAGTTCCTAGCCTAAGAATTGTAGCCTTTACAGATATGGATGACATTGGCACTGTTCAAGAGAGGCTCGTGTAGTTGTTTGAATTGGAGGAAGACATGTTTATTGTAGGATTTCATCAGCACGTATAGAAGGAACGAGAGAAGGATTACCATGACAAACACATCAAGAAGAAATCCTTTAAGCAAGGATATATGGTATTTGTTTATGAAAACAGGTTCATGAAGCATCCAAGGAAGTTTAGGACACATTGGCTTGGTCCATATGAGGTTGCCTATGTCACGGAAGGAGGATCTGAGCAGTTGAAGACTTTGAAGAGAGAATGGAAGGAAGGTTTGGTGAATGGGAGCCGGTTCAAATTTTACTATGACAACCAGTTGCCCCGTAGCTCTCAGTAAAAGCAGATGGAGAAGGGTCTAGGTACCAAGTGCAGTTGAAACTGGGTACCAGACACAAAAAATACAGTTTGCACACAGTGGGGAAGGATAGAGTAGAAAGCACAGGCTGCGTTACCTAGTCTAAAGTCGAAGTAAAAAAAGAAGAATCAAATCTACAGTGCCTCAGGACGAGTCACAGGTGAGTGTTGGGAGCCTGTTGGGCCTGGGTATGGATTAAGAAAGAAAGAAAATAAAAAGGAAAATAAAAGACGAAGTGAGAACTATGTAGAAGGTACATTGACTGAGATTGGGTCGAAGTGGTTAAAGAAGAAGAAAAGAAGGAGCGAAGCAAGGGAAAGCTAGTCGTTGAATGAGAATATCGAGGATGACAGATCATCAAGGAAGATGGATCATGGACAACTCATCAAGTGGAAGAATATATCAACGAGTGATTTGGATCACCTCACAGGAAAGAAGGAAAGACAGGTTGGCGAAGCCCAAAAAATGTGGGTCAAAGAGGACCTAGGGTTTTAGACACCTAGGGTTTTGGATCTAGGGATTTGACACCTATACTTTGTCATGTAATGTATAAATAAAGGTCTAGAGGACCTGGGATGGGTTCATTTTAGAGTTGGTTGTTCATCGTTGGTTGTTGTTGTTTTTCATTGTGTATTGTGCGAGGCATAGGTGTTGTGTGTGAGAGCATTCTGTATTGTAAGATCTTCAGCTAGGTGCAAAGATAAACCATGCAGTTGGGTGCGCAAGGATGGGAGAGAGAGAAAGAGAGAGAGAGATGCAAGCTAAGAATGCAGATAGAACTATATTTTTTCATGTAATATCAAGAAATGAAGTTCTGTGGACATAGCCCTAGGGAGAGGGTGAACCACGTATATCTTGTTGTTCTATGGGATTGGTGTTGTGTTATTTTACCTTCTATTATTCTGTTATTGCATCATAGTGTTAGATATGGGATATAACTATGCGAAGTGAGTTTAAGTTGGTAATTTATATCTAGCTGTTGTGTTGCTATTGTTTTATATCCACTTTGTATTTCCTCTGGTTGTAGACACCTGTGTTCTGCAAGCCCCTATTGCTACTTCAAGTGAGGTTTCATCTGCTTCGCAGATGTTGCTGAAAGGGCCAGTAGTTAGGTCTTGTTGGTGCATTGTTAGAGATGAACCCTGGGTCTGCCCTTGTGCCAACAATTTCTCTTAACTGAACCTTTGAAGCATGCCTTATATGAAAGCCTTGTAGCACTTTGCCTTTGAGTCTTGACACCTTGACCCATGGAGGAATTTTCTCGAGTGTCCTTTTCCTACACATGTCTCCTTTCTTTGAGATTAATGTGTTCCTTGCGCTTGGAGCTAGTATGCTTTGTGACACTCGTTCCTCCTTTGTAAAGTAGAATTATTTTATTCTTTTTCAATCTTTCCAAAATTATTGAAAAAGACAAAAAAATCAAATATACCCCAAAAAGAGGACGGTAAAAGTATTTTCTTTTTATGGCAGCACATGAGTCAACCTTGGAAAAAGCACATCCTTTTGTTTGTTCGTCACGATTTGGGATTTAATATGACCTTAGGAAGTTGTTCTCGCTACATAAAGTTGTGTCCTCATCCATTTGGTTATTATTCCAAACACATGGAGAGTTTTTGTTGCCTCCTGCATCATGGACTTATGTCAATGTCATGCTGCCTGAGTCTAATCATCTGTCGTGCTATTGTCCAAGGGAAGTTTTACCCATATTGAGTTGGCCTCTCTGTAGTTTTTCTCTTGACCTCATGCTCGACCATTCTGAAAGTCCAATCAAGTCCTTGTTCGAAATCATTGAAGTTATTTTCCTGATCACCGAGATCCTCTTATCTATTCCCAATGAGTCATTAAAGACCTTTGGGTAGTGAAGTCATACACTCGCATTACACTCCTACCCGATTTTTGAATATCTTGAAGTTGTTGCTCGAGGTATGAAATCCTTGTCTCCAGCCATTAGTTGTCATTGGATTCTTGAAGATGGATACTATACATGTATATCTTTGATTTTGAGATGTATATACATTGTGTATTTCTCACGGCTACACTTTACATAGTTATATGAAATGGATCTCCAGTGTATTTGATTGGCAACCATGATTTATTTCATCCCGAGCATGGCTATGCCCGCCTGGGTGAGACAATTATTACTTTTGTAGATGGCACCTCCTGAACTCAGGTCCCGGGCTCACTTGCTTCATATGTTGGTGAATATTTGTAATGTATTTCAGCCATCAGATGCTCTTCTAATGTCACACATTAGGGGGAATCTGTTATAACACTAAATTGCACCATACATGCATACTTGGCATCAAGTCGTCTTACTTACCATTTTTTCCAAGCCATCACTGAGCAAATCTTCTTAAAAACACTATTTTTGAAGATGTACGTGCCCTGCACCATTACTGCCCATATATGTATGCTAGATGCACCATTAGTTCCCGTGTACGTATGCTAGCGGCACCACTACAGCTCGTGTATACTCACAAAATTTGTAAAAATTAAAAAGTTCATTGAGATTACAGGATATTAGGTAGTTTCCCAGCTATCCCATGACCTATAGCCCATCACCCAACCGAATAACCATCATTTTTTAATATAAAAGGAGGTGTTGGGGTCTCATTTCTGTTGTTGGGAAAAACACCCTACGGACTACCAAACTAGGGTCAGACTTGCATGCAGATTTTGACCGAATAGAAACTACTTTTTTACCTACAACCCAAGATTTAAACCCCTTTTTCACAGTAAATGGATGGAAAAGGACCACCAACCTTATTACTGGCATTCGATGTAGATCCTCCATTGCTCTTCGATTACTTGCTTGCACTGCTCCTTCCACAAATGACCTGCACTCAAGACAAACATCAACTATGCATGCATGCTACTTCTTATACTCAAGGGTTAGAAATCAAGCATAAATTAATCAAACCATAGAAAATTCATGCATTGGGACGGGAAAAGTATTCTTTTTATTATTGAAAGTGAATCAACTTACAAAAAATCTGAGACTGGCCACCGCTCCTTGAACCTGATCCTAGGCACCTCTTCTTTTGTCCTTCAACTGCTTTACGTTAAATATCCTTTGGCATGAGGAAAGGCTAAAGGGTTGGGACAATGGATTATGTAAATGGGCAGAGTTTCTTCGCTATATTTTTTCCTCCTCCAAATGGTACCCCTACCCCTTCTTTTATAGGCTAGAAGGAGCTAGCATTTTGGACGAACCCTCGGTCATGCATGGTCGGGAGTTTCAGTTAACTGACCCATAGCTTTTTGTTTCATCGGAAACTTTCCTTTTTTCGTGCTTTGTTAGGTACACGCGGGCTGTTGTGAGTCAGCTAGCGTGCACATGTGTGCAGTAATGGGTTAGGGCATGTGGGCCTTGACACAAGAGGATTTTCAAAGAGTTGTTCAGCAGAGTTTTGGCAAGGAAGGGATATGAGTTGGCCTAATACCAGGTAAGCATGTCTGGTGAAATTTAGGGTTATAACAGATGCACCCTAATGTGTGAGGTCAGAAGAGCATCTGATGGCCGAAATACATTACCAATCTTTACTGATGTGCCGAACGATTGAGCCCAAGGATCAGGAACCAGGAGGTGCCATCTGCAAAATAACAAATGTCTCACCGAGGCGGGCATACCCATGCTCAAAATAAAATAGAACCATGGCTACCAATCAAATACACTGTAGATCCATGTCAAATAACTATAAAGAGTAGCCGTGAATAATACACAGTGGAGCTACATCTCGAAATAAAAAAGATATACATATAGAGTATCCATCTTCTAGAAGTTGATTCGACATGATGGCTGGACTTCAGAACTTGAGAAACAACTTCAAAATCTTCTTAAACTCGGGTAGGAGTGTAATATGAGTGTACGACTGCACTACCCAGAGGTCTTCGATGGATCGTCGGTTATGGACTTGATAATCTTGATGATCGGACTGAAGGCTTCAGTGATTTCGAACAAGGACTTGATTGGATGTTCAGGATGGCTGGGTATGTGGAAAAGAGACATATTTCAAAGGGGTCGACTCAGGCTTAGTGAAAAACTTCCCTTGGACAATAGCACGACAAGTGATAAGACTCAGGCAACATATATGTTAATCATAAGTCTACGAAGTAGGAGGCAACGCAAACTCTCCATATGTTTGGAAGAATAACCAAACGGTGGAGGACACAACTCTATATAGCAAGAAAATCTTCCTAAGGTCATACTACATCCCATAGTCTGATGATCAAATGGATAGATGTGCTTTATCCAAGGGCGACTCATTATGCTGCCAAGAAAGAAAATACTTTTCCCATCCTCTTTTTGGGGTATATTTTATTTTTTTGTTCTTTTCGATAATTTTGGAAAAAGAATAAAGGAATATTACGTTACAATGGAGGAACAAGTACTGCAAACATACGAGCTCAAGGCAGAAGGACAAGATTGATGTTCTAGTAAAATGATACTCAGGGAAAATCCTCCGGCGGCCAAAGGTGTTAAGATGCAGAAGCAAACGGTCACAAGGCTGGTGGATAAGGTATGCAAATGTGGTTGATAGAACACACAATGGTAACGTCC